>VUYV01000007.1:1303941-1473998 GCA_008711295.1 Anarhynchus alexandrinus | reverse complement strand
CTCACCCCCCCACTGGTTTAATTTAGGTTTGTACTGGAAAAGACAGAAAATAAACTTTCCAAACTCACCTTCTACATGCCGCTCGCAATTGAGCAGATCTCTACTATATCCCCCCTGAAGTCATCTATTTTCCAGGTGGAAAAGTCCTATTCGATTTAATGTTCCACATACAGAATCTGTCCTGTATTTGATTATCCCTGGTGGGCTTCTTGAGAAAACTGAAATGCTTTTAACACTCAGACACATTACTGCATAAAATCCTTGCGATAGTATCTGTCAACTGAATGTATCTTAAAATTAGACGTGAGCTATTTTAAGCCAAATAACATGGATGTGGATAGCAGTGTAGTCACACCAGCCTAGAGAGAACAACCGGAAAGGCGGTCGGAGTAGCCTAGCCTGACTTCCTTCGAGTTTTTCAGAACACAATGCAGGCTCTCTAGTCCACCCCGAATGCCAAGCCGCTGCCATTACAAACTGTGTCGTAGATAAATCCTACCAGCTAAGCACAGAAAAAACGACATATCAGAACTGTTAAGCTCCACAGCTGCAAGAACAGTACTTAAAAAATGAAGTACATAAACTATACTAGAGAGGTGCTTGATAATGATCCCACCGTTACAGTCCAAAAAGCTGCCTGCTCAGTGGAACTTTTCGGGGACTCGCATAATGCTTTCTCTAGCTTTAGGGTCCCATTTAGGCACAGGCTTATAGCTGCTCAGGCCAAGGCTATTCTGGCTATGTGGAGAAAGCAAAATGGCAGGCACTTAGAAAAACTTGATGTTAAAAATGAAGGCTGTCAGCAACAGACAACTTCTAAAGTAAAAATGAACCTTTAAATTGCAATTTCAGATTCAAGCATCTGAACCCTGCTTGTGTCTTGTGAAAAGCCACGTGCACTGGCCTGTAATCATTTTTCAGCACTGCTCTATTGGTCTGACCTGATGGTTCAAATCATGTGAAGATGATGAGTCTATTTGGAAGGATGATTGATACCAGTCTTTTAAGTAGACCCATTATCTGCATAGGAATTGAACTAAAAACAAATAAAAGCTTGATAGTGAGCTGCCTATTCAGCTACCCATACTTGTTTTTCCTGGAAGGTCAGATAATTGAAAACTGCGATTTCCTTTGCTTGGAAAAAAATAGAAGAAAGCAGAAGCTGTGATACAGACTTCCTAATAGCATACTCAAGACACGTAGTTACACTTTGCTTACCTCATCTGCATTGTTTTCATTTACTTAATTTCAATTAGATTGCAAATTATACAGGGATTAAGGTGTTTCTACTGTGTGACCTATTCAATTTTGCAGTCAATTGATTTCTACTTATTTAGTAAGTGTTTGGACAATAGCTGCCTTAGCAGTTAGATTTACGCTTGAAGTCAACTCTCCAACATGGCAAAATGCTCACAACTTGAGTTCCTCATGGATGTGATAGAGGAAAAGTAAGTCACAGGAAAAGAACTGGATGAAGATCACCTATTAACAGGACCTAAGTCACCAATGGCATAATTAGACAAAAGCAAACAATATAGTAGGACATGCTAACAGCAGCAGTTTGTAAAACACTTGCAGTCATCCTTCCATGCCACCAAGGTCTACAGCTGAAGACTTCAGCACTTTTCTTCACGAAATACTGATGGGAAAACACTAATGAGGCAGAGTTTCAAAGAAAAAATGCAATTTGTTAGCTACCCAAACTAAGAAAGGGAGGAGAACGGGAGAAAGCTGAATCAGAGTTGCTCAAGGTAGAGAAGGAAATGCTCAGGGGAAGGGAGATAAGATGGACGTAACAACAGTCTTCAAAATATGGTATGCTGCTGCATACAAGAACAGTGATTATTTATGTCCCTGGTTGATACGACAGCAACAGGATTAAGATGCAGCAAGGAAAATTTGGGTTAGCCATGGAGAAAAATGTTCAAACTACTGAAGAAGTTAACTGAAGTAGTTTAGTCTCTGTCAGCAGAGATCTTTAGAAGTCAGGCATGCAACTGTCAGAAATGACAGAGAGTTCGTCTTTATTTTCACAAGGGACAGAAATTATGGCCTTTTGAGGTTCTTCCTAATCATATGTGAATCTACACAATATTAATCTTCTCTGCTATACTAATAAATTCCTGAAAACACATCGGGCAATTTCTTTCTGAGGTGAAGGAATTTTAAGAAAGGGATCTAGAAAGATTCTAACATTTTAAAAACTAGATTTAATGAAAACACACTCCCTGCTGGCAAGCCAGCCACCTTAATATATCTGCACAGATGTCATAAGTTAATAGGGTGATACTGAGACAGATGCAATCATTAAGCGCTCACCTTCTCTTTGCATGCTATCACGTTGGCAGGCCAAGTTTCTTCTGACTTTTCACTACATCAAAGATTAGAAGCTGATAATAGCATTAGGATAACTAATAAGGCAGTTAAGAGGAATTGTAGATATTCTGATGAAATTTTTAGAGCTCTCAGTGGAACACCAGGGTACACTAAGTAACGTGTGTTTACAGATGTGTAAAGGGAGAAGGTGTTTCAAGATCTTCTGTCAGGCTTAGTGCTGTGCTGAAGGAGTCTAACTAAAGGCAGCACAGCTATACCATTACTCGAGAGCAATTACACCCGTGTCACACAGAAAGCAAGGTCAGCTTTCACTTCAACTGCTTGCATGTTGTGTATAAGAATGACTATGCTTGACCTCTAACATTCAAAGGGAAAGAAAACCTGACAGCCCATCCTCTCTTGTGCTTCTGCAGTTGTAGGTTTCAACGTGTTTCCTCCAGGAAGTTTGGTAACAGCAACTGCATTCCTTGTGTCCTGCCCTCAGCGCACAGTGACCCCACAGAACGAGCGTTTAGTATGGGACACGCTATCCACAGTAAGTCCAGTACATGGAAGCACTGGGGAATACTACTGCCACTAACTCAACCGTTTAAAATGCAGTACAGGTAGAACTTGCCTGATCTTCCCCAAAAGTGTATTACAAAGTTAACTTTTTCTTTTGTCCAAGTAGAAATTTTTCTATTTTGTATGGAGCTGAAACCTTCTCTTACTCAGTCCAACTGTCCAACCCAGAACGGTTGTGTTACCCTGTGCTAAAAGCCCATCAGGAAGACACTTGCTGGCAATTGCGAGAGCCATTTTTTAAGTTCGCATTCCTGCTTGCCGATCATGTTTTATGTTACCTCAATTTGCATTGCTCTTGTTTAGCCTTGCTGTTTAGGGGGTTGTTCTAACGTGCTTTGTGGATTGAGTGGATGTGTTTGCCACAAAGTATTCCAAGAAAAAATGCCCCAGATTAGTATTCCGGGCCACAGGTTTAGTTCTATTTATTTTTTTCCTTGCTGGGTTTGCAAAGCATAGAAAGAGCAAATCCTCCACCGTTTCCATCATGTTTACTTTCTCGTCACTTGTGTTTGCCCGTTTTAGATTTTTCTTTAGAAGCTTGTTTTATTTTTAAGAGCCAGAGCACAGTTAGTTAAAAGAAAAGCAATCAAACGGTCACAGATATTGCTCTTTAGATTAACAGATAATGAATAGCATGTTTTTATGAAAGACGTATTTTATGTGCCTCATCCTAAAAACAACTGATGTCAATAAGAATACATTCAGCTTGTAGATGGGAATCAGTGTTTAACAGGAAAGGGAACTGAAAATGAACAGATGATTCCACTGTATTTGTCAAGTGCCTTAAAAGTGATCTAAAGGAATTATAAGAACTTTACTCGTGAAATACTACAACGCAGTACTACTACTGCTAAGTGAGTATTTATGAAGAAAAAAAGCAGAATGATTTAACAGGAAGGTCTTTGAGAAGAGCATTGAAAGAAAAAGCATAATTAAACCAAGTAGCTACCATATAACAAGCAGCAGAGAAGAAAGGCAGGCAGGCAGTGAAGAACCTAAAGTAAAAATATTCAAGAAATGGTTGATACCCTTTACTCCCTCAAGCCTTGTTCTGCGATGTATATCCCCACCATCCTTCCAAGTAGGAAATCACTCTTTGGATGCAGAGCAGGAAGTGCAATGAGTCAAACAGAAACAGTCAGGAAGGAGAAAAAACACTGAAAGATCCAGTGGCTTTGCATAATGCATATACACAGTCAGCAATGTGGTCTACTGTTACCACAGTCATTTCTAAAGCAAAAGGTAAATATAAATAAATAAAAACCTAAAATAGTTTCCCTTACTCAAAGACAAGTTATATATAAAAAGAATAAATATACTATTACTACTATTCTGACTTTGAGTAACCAGAAATAATAAAGGAACTTCAATGATTTTTTCCCCATTATAAATAGAACGTGAAACATAGCAGTGGATCCACAAAACGATAGATCTACTGGGCCTCTGCCCAGTAATGCCAGCAATGCTTCTTACTGCACAGTGATCTAGGCTCTTTGGGAGGTAAGTGGGGCACTGCCCCTCCACACAATGTATCCCTTCGCAGCTATACAGGAGAAGAGGCACAGGGGGCAAAGGCCAAGACAAAACACACTTTTAGGGGTTTATCCTTTAGGAGGCTACGCTCTCTAATTCTCAAACCCTGAGACTGAAGCAAGTGCTTCAACTTACTAAAGCCAATGTAAAGATTCTCACAGCCATTGAAAAGCAAGCACCTTGCTCAAATACTTTGCTCACCCACAATCAGAAAATTCCATGCAAGACTGGGCTCTTAGAAACTACCTGCGGTTTTGCGCTTTCTAATGTGCACTGGTTTTGTGCACTGAATAGACACAGTCCTTGTAGGAAGACTGATTGTCTCTCCGATGCAACTGGAGGCATAGTTGCAGCATGAGAAGACACGCTCAAGTCACATCCAATCCTGTAAAGTTCGATACGAGTAGCTAAACACAGAACAGTGAAAGGCTTCAGCAGCAGTATACAAGTTCCTGGCAGCGATTCACGCAGGTTGTGTCCACACGCAGGTGTGGCACAGCACCTATGCATAGGTCATCTCTTTGGAAATCAGAGGTATGACTGGAAGGGGGACAGGCACATTAAATCTAGCTGTCACCTAGCGAACGCGTGTACCGGCAACAGTGCGACTGGAGAGAGGGGCTTCAGCTAGAGCAGCTGTCTTTAGAAGCCTACGTGGCTCTGGACTTCACTCGTATTAGTGGCTCAGACCATCTATATCAAAGCCGACACACATATGCCTGTACCTGCTGTGATCACACTAGCACTGCAATGGAGACATTATTGCTTCACCTGCTGTTTGAAGGCTGTTTTCCAGAGTGCGCGCAACAGACAGACTGTTGCTAGCAGGCTCTTATTTCTTTGTTATCTAACGTTTCAATAAAAGTAAGTTTACTTGTTAAACACAAGTTTTCTGCACCTTAATAAAAAGTGCAGCTTGCAGGGAAGGCAGGGTAATTCCTTACCATATGGCCCCACAACTGGAAGAAACACGCCCTGATGAAAGCAAACAGTTAAATGGTCCGTGGAGAATTCTAAGCACTTCAAAAAGACATGAACATTGGCGTCTGCATCAGAAATTCACTGTATGCCATTCACTCCTAAGCTTATCCTAGCAAGATAGTCCCAGAACGTACTCAATATGTATCTTTTGGTTCAAATGACACATGAATTTTACACAACATGAATTCCAAGAATTTCACACAATTTCCCAGTAGTCTTATCAGCTTTGTTCATGCTGTTATATGTGTGTGCTTTTACTATTAATATTATCCTGCTTGTCATTACGTGTGGTTTTGTTTGCAACATGTTTTCTTACAATTCAAGTAAAAAAAATGCAATAAAAAATGACCTCTTTTCGGATTCTACTATCATTTCATAAATTATGTTAATGAAACTGTACAAATATAACTCATCTCACATAGCACCAAGACTGCTGGTAGCCTCCCACTAGGAAAAAAAAAATTCAAAATCAGAGGAAAGTTTCAAAGAATAAAGATGACTGGTTAATTAAAAAAAGAGAAAGCATTGATTATATGCAAAACAGGTAACAAATAAGATACTCAGAGCTGAAGATATATATCTAATATAAAATAACATACCTAATGCATGAAAAAAATCAACACATCATCTTATTTTGCACGCATGAACATTTCATAAATAAAGCTGGTTTGATAAATATTGCTATTCAATTTCCTTTCACTTACTAAAATTTCAAAACCCCACATGACAGCAAGTTTGTGTAAACTGCATTTACTCCGTAAGAAGGTAATATTCCCTCACACAGAGAAATCTGAAAATTATATTGTGTAATGCTTTTTTAAACAAAAAGATAAGTTTCAAGTATAGTAACTACTGATTTATTTGTGATTTTTATATGGAAAGGATTAATAAATCTTCCAAAAACTTAAGACACGTGTAGTATGATTTCAGGTAAAAAACAAAGAAACAGTATTAATAATGATTATAAATTCCCATTATAAATTCCCAAGGGAAGGACTTCTCTTTCCATGTGGTAGCTCTATCACTCTTACCTGGAAAATCCCTTGTTAAAAGGATAATTTTCCATCTGTGGATTCTGCCCTTTTTTTGTTTTTTGGGGTTTTTTTTTGAAAAACCAGCTGGAAGGAACTCAGAATGATAGGGTTTACGTGAAGCCACAGCAATTTGGCTTGCATCACTGGATCATTTTTTTTTTCCACATGACTCTAGTCCTCACACACTGCTGTTGAAAAGAAGCAGCAAAAAGCTGCTAATACTATTTTTCAAAGTAAAGATCTGTGTAAATGCCAATTGTTGACCCTTATGGCCTCCTACCCACCAACACATGTTTTTTCTCACAGCCATTATTTGATTTGTTGATGTCGACATGAGCCTGTCTGACAAGCCTACAAGTCAGCTTGCAGTTTTAAGCCGTGTAAAGCTATCGTGTTCTTCAGGAGAGACTGCAGAATACACAGATGGGCTTAAACTCCACAGCCAGGTAAATGATCTAGCACTTAACAGTTTTATTTTTCTTGTTTAACAAAAATGATCCCTGACTAGTGAAGCATGAATAACCTTCCTCGGGATACTTTAAAAACATACTGTAATAAAGTATGCATCCTACTGCAATGATTACAATGTCATCTATTCAATTTCTGCATGAACAGCCTAAATTGTAAGTTATTACAGTGTTGCTTGCAATTTACTATTTTTTTAAACTATGAAAACTCATATACTCATGGGGTAGACGCTGTAGAAGACTGCAGCGTAGAGGTCAGTTAGGATAAAACCATGCTGCAACTGCGTTTCTAGCATTTTGGCATTTCAGTATGGCCAGCTTTGGGTACAGTCTAGTTCTCCAGAAGGCTTGAAGACACCTTTTCATCAACCAACCTTTCTCTTTTAAATATTCTAACTAATTTACATTTTAAAGTTTGAATGTACATTTAATGTGTAATATTATGCATTCACTATAAAAACTGATCTCAAAGGAAAAATCCAGGGCTTCATTCAAAATCTTTTAAAATGGGGTGCTATAAAGTCCTGGTATAGTTCTCTTCTTTTCTTCTGGAAGACATTCTTTCAAAACTTCTTGATCAGCACCCATTGTAATGTTTCCATTGTCATCTCCAGAAGGGAACTGCGAAGCCAGAGAGTGCAGAACTCCAAACAGAGTTCTATGGGAGAGCAGAGAATTGAGCCAACTCCTCTCAGCACAGCACAGTCCAATCTATATTCGCACAGATTTGTCCTCCTCTTGCTTCATTCTGCCTGCATCCTCTAACATGTCAGTCCTGTTCACTAAATGTCCAAGAATTACATGGTTCCCCACTGTGCAACCTTTTAAAGGTTCAATGCCTAATAGCAGTGGATTTTTTCACTGTTTATGTTCACAGTATTCTGTGATGTGCAAACATTCACGGAAGCAGGAAGAAGTGCTTGATGAGTACAATCTCTTACAGAATGCACAAACTGATGAAAATCAATCTCTAAATCATAATTTAACAATAACTAAAAATGTTCAAAATTGGAGAATATCAAACTACAAAGAATAATGTTCACTATTGTTTTGGAATAAATATCTCCCTCCTCCAGTTCTCTCTGGATATTCAATGCCCAGTTTTAGAACCGGCCTGCACAACCCCCTCTATGTGCAGGACTTTAGCACCATGTGCACATGCACATAACTCAAAGTTCAGGCTCATACACATTTGGACATCTATATCGGGATAGATGGACAGTAGTACTAGGCAATCCTATTGATCTGGCACACATATTACATGTATCTAAAATGCATGTTTATTATGAAATACACCATTATATGTATCCCAAAGCATGTTTACATTATTTAACATTTGATAACTTCTTATTCTCCAACTAAATTGCCAGGACAGTATCTCTGAAGACTGCACCTTCCCTAATAAGGCCATGACAATACTCACAGTTCAGTGTCAATGTATTAAACATATGAACCTTCTTCTGACAAGAATACTTTGGGGAATGATCACATCATTATTTTTTCTACGCTAGTATTTTCACATCCACCTATTCCTTTCAAAGCCCCTACTGCATGTTGAGCACAAAGTAAGCGTTAAAATTGCATTTCTAAGCTAACTGGGATACAGCACTCAGATGCAGAATATCTATTATTCCATGCTGTTCTAGGCCAATTGCTTTCAGAAGGACTCCAAGGCGAAAGGACCCCAACGGCAAAAAGGTATTCATTTTATAGTGCTTTAAACAATTCAGCTGGACAATTTCTATGTTGTGTTTTTCAGCAATGATAAGAAATATCAATACAAAATCATTAAATTCTAGATAAGTGTTTATTTCTTGGAAAGAGTGAATAAATTTAAGGTATTACAACACTTAAAATGCAGCATTTGCTGTATTTAAATTTGGTCTCGAGGCTCGGTCACGTTATCATGAAAGAGGTGAAACAGTCCTGAATTGACCAAGGGTTATTTGTAACTGGCTTCTCACAGATGATACAGTGAGATGATCGCGAGCTGTGGCATAGCTATATCTCTATTAAATGTAGGCGTGTGACCCCCGTGTAAGTCAGCCTTTGCTTTGCAGTGGTTTTCCCTAAGTTTTTCAGTAGTTCCATGGAAATTAGCTGGTGAGAGACAATGTTATTAACACTCAGGCAAGCGTAAATGATCAATAAGGCTCGCGAAAAAAACCCAGAGCATGTCAAGGTGACGGTATAGAAACTGTGAGACAGCTCTGATGAAAAAGAACTCTTCACAATGAAACATTTTAGCTGTTTTCTCAAGTTAACCCACAAAGTTTGTCTGAATAAGGACCATATGTTAAGAAGGAAAGGTTAAATCCAGAAGGCAAATATGAATACAGTTGCCTAAACAGGATCATCAAGTCTAGCTACTCCACTTTGTAGCAGAACTACTTTTTAGTTTCCCTTTACTACGAAAAGTGAAAAATTAGACGATAAGAAATAGTGTGAAACAAAACAAAGCAGTGGTCCAGTGCTGTGTGGTTTAATTCCAGACAGCCTCAAGCTTGACCCCCAAAATCCCTTAACTGAAATGTTTATTCCTCATGGGGGCATAGTGGGAATCTTTCTAAACCATTTCCGAAAGTGTGCCCTGCCCCCAGCCAGTATACCCTCACGAAGAGGAGAAACCAAGCAAAAGTAATTTTTCAAAAGTGTGCACTGACTGAAAATTGTATGCTGGCGGAATCACAGAATGGTTTGAGTTGGAAGGGACCTTAAAGATCATCTCGCCCTGAGCAGGGACACCTCCCACCAGCCCAGGTTGCTCCAAGCCCCATCCAACCTGGCCTTGAACACCTCCAGGGATGGGGCAGCCACAGCTTCTCTGGGCAACCTGCGCCAGGGGCTCACCACCCTCACAGCCAAGAATTTATTCCCGATATCTAATCTAAATCTCCCCTCTTTCAGTTTAAAACTGTTACCCCTCATCCTATCACTCCACTCCCTGATAAAGAGTCCCTCCCTCTCCTTCCTGTAGCCCCTTTAGGGACTGGAAGGAACGCTAAGGTCTCCCTGGAGCCTTCTCTTTCTCCAGGCTGAACACCCCCAACTCCCTCAGCCTGCCTCAGCCTTACTAAAGTGGCAGTTATATTCAAGAGACTGAATGGACTCAGAACACTGCGAATGACTTCTATAGTGGAGACCACGCCACAGACATCAGCAAGTACTTTAATGTAAAGTGGTTAAAGAAGGTATTCTAAAGAAAAAGAGAAAACACCATTTCAGGATCCTGTTTCTGTCTCAGATCCAACCTGACTCACGGCCCTTAGCTGAACTAATTTGAACACTAATTTTGTGACCTTCAGGACAAAGGTAATTTCTTTATGTACAGTATCTAAAAAATAGTAAACAAACGATACACTTACCTGAGAGCTAATATCTATTATTTCAAATGAGAGGCCTTATCTAGACAAGCGCTTTTGTAAACATTCACTAATCTTAAGACCAAGGACTTTCAGAACTGAAGAAAAAAAAAAAAAAGAAGAAATCATTCTATAAATGAAAGCAGCACAGGAGCCAGTTCAGCATGCAAAGGAGAGACAAAGGAGAGAAGGAAGCAGAGATTTTTGAGCTGTTAAGGGCAGAAAATATCATGTTGCTGAAACTGCTGGTAACTCTCATACAAGGGTGTGCTCATGATGCACTTGCCCAGGAATATGCCCTCAGGTCTAAACCTTCTCACACACTGAAGTAGGAAGCCAGGCACCAAGTGCCACTTCCAGAGGTGCGGAATCCAGAATCTACAGGAAGGTTTCGCTTGGTAGTGAGATTTGACTGTACGTTATGTCCAAGTCACTAGGAAGCATACAGACAAAGCAAAGATTAAAAAGCTTAAGAAGATGAAGTATCACTTTGGTTCAAAAACGAAACAGTTGTTCTGTAAGAAAGAGAGTAGATCCTTATCACGTTAAACTCAATCTCATGAGTCTAGGCAGACGGATGAATGGGAGAGGTGAATGAAGAGCTGCAGAAACACTGATGACAAAAGAAAATAAGATATGGTTATACAAAGGAGAATTGGTGAAGATATTCTTTAGAGAATTTAAAATCAAAAGGAAATTTACAATGGCAATAAAAAGGCATATGACTAAGGATGTATATAAAAGAATAGCGCAAGCAAATTTCGGTGCAGCACTACACTGTACTTCGGTACAACTGACAAAGAATATGGAAGCCAAAAAAGAGTACAGACATTGTACAGATTACTTCCCATCCAAAAAGTAAAAAGGAGAGAATTAAAATGATCAGCCAGCCCAACTTCAATTGCTCGACAGTCTGGGAAAAAATGATTAAACAATCAATTAATAATCACCTACAGGATAATAAAGTGATGGAAATAGTCAACACAGATTTGTCAAGAGCAACCTGTGCCAAACCAATTAAATTTCCTTCCTTTACAGGTAACTGGCTTAATTGATAAGGTAGGAGAAGTAGATGTAATACAGCCTCACTTTAATAAAGCTTGAAACACTGCTAGACATCGAATCTCCATAGGCAAGCGAGGGAAATATTACCTGGATGAAAAAAACCTTGAGGTATATCCTTAATTAATTTAAAAGATATGTTCAAGGACCAATTATCAATATTCTGATTTTGAAATGAAAAAAGAGATTATGATGGAAATTCACAGGGGTCCACCCAGGCAATATTTAAATTATCCTCCAGTGAAGAGGGTCGGGGAAAAAGGGCGAGTGAAAAAGGCAGGAGAACATGCAAGCACTCTGGATCTTTGTGATCCAAAATGATCTTTACACATTGGAAACAAAATCAATAAACACCTCTAGGATGAAATTTGGTAAAGGCAGATTCAAAACATCGCATGTGGGAATAAGTCATGAAATGCACCAAGACAAAATAAAGAGTAAGGGGCCAGACAGGAAAGCTGAAGAAGAGAATAGAGGGCCTAGAACACAAACAATATTAAAAAAAAAAAGAAAAAAAAGACAAACTCACTTGTGGGTTACTGGCAGGACTGCAAAATACAGAAAGAAAATTATTCTTGACACTGATAGTATGAGCCAGGTTCTGAGACCCCAAAATAGATGCTGTCAAATTGCAGACTCTACATGAGAAAAACAATAAAGACAATAGATTTTAGAACATGACATATAAAGAAGAGTTGAAGGAACTTGATGTATTTGATTTACAAAAGAAAACATTAAAGTGGGATTCATGAGAGACTTACAATGCAAAAATCTGCAAAATGACAGTCATCCTATGCAGGGCAGGAAAAAACAAATGACAGGCATTATAATTTGGTTCAAAGATTTACTTTAGATATTAGGAAAAGTTTTCTGACTAAAAGAGGTACTAAGCCTTCAGAGGTTTCTAGAAAGACTGTAGAAACCCTTTTGATTTGTTGTTGCTATAAACACATTAGACAAACAGCTATTTTGGTGCAAAGGAATGCATAAGTCGAGTTCTTACACATCTCCTAGCCTTAACTTCCTATAGTTAATGGATTATCTTGTTACAGCCAAGTGCCTCTTGACCAATAAAAGTCCAAGCAAACTTAAGAAATTATTTCTAATTGCTTAAGGGAAATTAAGCTTAGCAAATTTTAGTGAAAGTCACTAAAATACATACAATAAAATAGGTATTGAATTCTAAATGTGATTGAAACTCATTAGAGGTGGCAAACGCTAATATTTTGCGTATTTTCATTGATTTTACTTTATTTAGAGAATTTTTTTTTTTCCAATAATAATTTGTTACTACAGATCAGGTTACTTAATGGCAAGGACAGCTGAGCTTACACTGTTCATTGGGGTTCAAACCCTGCATTCAAAGACTAATTGCAACTAAGAAAAATGTGAGAACTTAGTACTTTTGGCAAAATACTTCTAAAAACAGCTCCTTCAGATGGAAAAGATGAGCCCCTTTGACATTCAGGACAAGAACTTAATGAACTGTAAACCATCACATATGGTGACAGCATCCCTGCTGTAGGAAGAAAGGGACAGAAAAATGAATGGAAGAAACCCACCTATTTTCAGTCACTTTATCAAACGACTCTAATTAAAAAGCTGAATACAATCAAAGTGGCAGCCTCAGAAATGAAAATTTTCACCTTACGAGTACAGTTGATCATTTACACCTGTTTTGATCAACAAAGAAAGTTATCCAGGGATTGTTTTGTACAAATGATTTACCACCCAATCCAAATCCTGTCTTTTCTTAAACACTAATGAGCTGGATTAGGCATGGCCTCAGGAGTGAGATTTTCAGCCCTATGGAGAGGATGCTTAGAACATATCTCATATAGTAAACCCATCTGTTTCCCTAACGCAACTCCACTGGCTGATTTATTAGCGGTTGCCAAGAAATCTCACTGCTCGTTTATTTTCGATGTTTGGGTTTTTTACCTTTCGGGGTTTCATATGGGTGTTTAATTAATACCTTTTGTTTATTAAGAGAGTTAGTGCTTTTGTAAATACGAACAATCCGCCAACTAATCAGTGTGAAGTTCAAGTAGTCTGAAAGGTGGAATATTGGCATGAGAATAGAAATGACCTAAAGACCTGTGTAACAGAGAACGGACCATCTATTTAAAAATGCCACTTCCTTTTTCTCATTTGCAGTCTATCAACAGAAATTTCTAGGCTTTCGGAAATGTTTTCAAACACACAAGCAGTTAAACTTGCATTTTGCAGTCACAAATGGCTCTAGCGTTGTTATCACCTGACATTGTGCTGACCGATTTTTGTGCTGCTGTGATATCCCCTTAATAAAGCTGAATGCATTCATACAAAAACAGAAACAACCCAAATTCTATTGCTTTTCTGGCTAATAGACTAGCAGGCACATAACAAATAAGTAACGTAATGAACATACCATGTGGTAGTCCTATTTATTGATAATTATCTTTTACATATCTGAGTAAGCTTATGTTCCTGAAGGTGTAGGGATGCCCTAGAGGAATAAAAGCAAGAATTAACACTCTGGTGCACATGCTAATTAGGATTTAATTAGGGAATTTAAAAAATGCAGAGTGCATGTTTTCAGCAAGTGCATAATTACCAACTTATTGCTTGTAGGATTTTTCCACCCCCCTGCATTTTTTCATTGTAAATATTATAATTGTCATTTTAGGTAAAATTCAAGAAATTCAAATTCTATTTCAGTTTTCAGGAATAAATATTTTTCCTCTGACACATTTTCGACCATTGTAATTCTTTAACATTCCATCCTGATTTATAATATTTTTCTATACTACCAATTCAGCATGAAAGATATTAAATTGCTTTTCTTTATGCTTTTACAATGTACACAGGATGTTCTCTACAAATTACACCATAACATTTTCCTTCAGCATCTGCTGTTAATCTGAACAACAGCTATGACCCATGGGGCAGTATAACTAGTTCCTCCAAAAAAGGTGCAAGCCTTTCTAGATTTTTTTTCCCCAAAAAAGAGAACATTATGAAGATGCCAAGCTCTGTTTCAAGCTAACAGCACTCCCCCCACACCTGCTTCCTACTCCCACCTTTCTCTACCAGCTAGATCTCCCACTCCATTCAGAGGCTGATGGGATCCTGATATCAATAGCCCGTGAATTTGGAACCTCATCTAAAATTGCACAACACTAACTTGAATTCTTCCAATCATTTCAGTGCATTTGGGAACTCTCTAAGTCTGCTCACCGGAATACCCACACAAGAGAGAAACAAACATGCAATAAAGGCAAACTTTAGACTCTCTAGCTGGGCTTTGAAAGGAGCTTTTGACTAGGGACTTTCTAATGAAAGGGAATTAACGAGATGATTAAAGCTTTAAGAAAATTCGATTTGCATCAGTATTTTAATTCTTACAAAACAGACTCTTTAAATATAAGGTAATCTTGTCAAATACCTTTCCTCCTTAATTATTAATGCTAATTGCTGTTCTTCATTGTTTTCTTTTCAAAATCAAAACTTTTTCAATGAGCTTCCTTTGCGATTTCTTGATTTCTGGTTTCACAGCCACAGCGCTCAATAAACCCTTCGACTATGCACAGCGTATAATTTGCTCCACTGGAAGACCATCACAGTAATAGCCCCTTGAGACTCCCCACTTTTCCACTTTAATCCCCGGACATCTTTAGAACCTACTAATCAGCCTCTAGCATGGCTAACATCCTTGCGAGTGACTATATCCTTTCATTCACTCAGAACACAACTGTATAGAGAGAAAGGAAGAAAAAGGGTAGACTTCATAAGAACTGCTTGGATAGAATACCAGTGAGAGCACTGATAGCACAGCCTGTCAGCCCCTTCAGAAAGCCATGGCAGAATTTTATACGGCACAGAAAACACACAGGAACCAAGAGCACTATACTTATTTGGGTTAGCAGTCACTACTGCTAACACTGTGGAGTAGTGGTATATCGACTTGGGAGTTTAGGGATTTGAAGGTCCGCATTTACTTTCTTTGTTTTCATATGCTGTACTTTTATTAATTTGCTGAACCAAGTGATGAAAGAAAGAAAATGAAATGAAAACCAAGGAAAAACAACTTCCCCAAACAAATGAGTGAAAGATCCTCCAGTAAGACGGAGTCCTGATACCACATTTAGTTGCGTGAGTGATTTTTCCTGCTGGTATTTAAGCAGGCAATTCCGCGTTTGCCTCACTGAAGCCACCAGGGAATTACTGGGGGGGAAGCAACCTTTTGAACTCACACCCACTCAACACAACTGGATTAGCCAGAAAGGAAACAATACCCAGGATGTTAAGTGGGAAATGTTGGTGGTATGCATTTATGTTAAAAATTAATTCATCTAACTTCAGACACAAATACTTTATTTTAAAAAGAAAATAAAAATCTGAATTCCTCCCTTGATGTAACAATTGCTGAATCACTTTAAAATGATCTAGAGTTGTACTTAATTTCCTTTAATGATAGTACTCAAGCTTATTAGCAGCAACCAAAATATTCCAGAAAACAAATTAGGAGGAAAGATTTCTGACATTTAGGAGTCACCAGTTCCAACTTAAGAGCAAAATTCATTGCCTCCAAAGATCATGCCCCATCCAACAAACAAGCAAAGTATACTCTTAAACAAATGTGCATTTCATTGTCTCGGCAAAGTTACATTTTTAAAAAAATAATAAAAGCTTAAGCAACTTTACTGCAGTATGTGTATATTGCTAGAAAATAGATCAGCAAAAAAGCTGAGACTTCAGACTTTATTTAGTCTTCCCCTTGCTTTCCTTCAGCATACAGGTTCACCCGCGCTCAGACTGGATTATAACATAATACTCGGCAATAGCTAATAAATTTGTGCTCTCAGTACATCACTCAACTGCCTTTGATATCACAATATTTAAATGATCTATCACAGCATGAAACATTTCAGCTAAGTCTTTGTAACGATTACAAATTAAATCCTTTAAAAACATTTTTATAACCCATTTTGTTTGAAACAGTTTTTCTTTCCAGTAGCTGTACTGAATTTCAAGACATCACATTGGATTATGTTAAAACCAGCACAAAAAAGCAAAGTTTTTATTAAAACATAGTTGCATGAAAGATTTCAGACCAGATGAAATTTAGCAGATATTTTGTAGATAATTACTAGGTCACTTAAAGAAATATTCACTTTATGACTGCTTACCACGTGTTTAGTAAGACAGGCATTTTCCCACTAGCACTGTTTAAAGCAAGATCCTGGATAGATTTTATCCTGCAGAAATGAAGTTTGTCATACTGAAATACCAAATGTTGTCAACTGAAGTACTTCATAAATTTTTCCAAGATGTAACTTTTTATAGAAATACTGAAAACATTTGAAAACATCAGACCAAGAAATTAAACAGCTGATAACCCATTCTGCTCTTTTTTTCTCCACAAGGTTTCAGTAACATCAACATCTAGCACACCACTGTGGAGCTGAGTGTATTCGCGGTACGGTTTCAGTCACCTCTGTACATCTGCAATGAAACAAGTGGAGACAAACTATTTCCGAAAAGGAGTATGTTCTCAATCACTTTATGGAGAAACTCATCCCTCCCTGGTAACTCCTTCAGAAAGCCTGACAAGACTAGGTTTATGCTGAATGCATGAGCTGTGGGACAGAGGTGGCATTCCTTGTCAGGACCAGAGGCACTTTCTCTCCCCCTCGAAGGACGCAAGGCAGGCAGTCAGGCGGGGGAGAGCTCCAGTGCATTCCAGCCTGGGCCCCGCTCTGAATGACCAAGAGACCATCAGTAAAACTTGTTTTATTTACAGGTCTCTAGCTAGCACTGGAATGTAACTTGTCGAATAACATGTTGGTTGTTATTACAGCCCAACACCGAAATCACAGCCCAACAGAGCGATTCTGTCCTCAGGAGACCACTCTCACCAAAGAGACAGAATCCCAAGAAAACTCCCATACTATGGCACCACTTGACATGCACAAAATCCGCATTCACAGTCTCTCGTACAGCCAAATACAGAGCATCTACCTAAACCAGACACTCACCAATACTTGCTTTCGAAAAATTAACATAAATAACAACATCACGATTTAAGTATTTTTGTGCAAATTTATGCCTTGGAGCCTTTCTGTAGAATTTCAGCTGCTTAAGGCAAGTCTGCAGACTAAAGTACGACCGAGATACCCAAGCTGGTTTACCTACAGTGGAATTTTAGGCACTGATTTTTTTCTAACTGCAGCTACAGCAACACATTTTCTGTTGGGGAGGTTAATAAAATAAGACATATTTGGCTTAACAAGGCTGCTTCTACCATCCAAGTCATCTCCCCTAGGTGTCTCTGTGTCACATTATCATCTAGAATCCGCCTCAAACAGCACCAAGTAGGAGGAATAACTGCTAAGGACACCACGAGCTCTGGCATTTTGTGTTCGCATTTTTCTTTGTCGTGAAACTTTATCCCACAGCACATTTAACACAAATTAACCCCCAACCTAATCACTTCAGTCTACTGTATTATCTGAAGTTCTGGAAATAGTTGCAATGACTGATTTCACAGCATTTCAACAAAGGGCTCAATGGAATTCAAGGTTTTATAAATCTTAAATTATAATTTGGTTCCGCAAAAATAACATTATGATTTTTAAAAATTGTAAAGCTGTGGGGAATTTTCCACAAGGGATACTTTGTTGGTATGAACAATGTAAAAGTGTAGAATCTAAATACAGAAGAGAGAAAGTTCCTGATTCAGATTCCATTAAAAACATTAAGCACTGTTCCAGTGACTTCAGGCAGAGTGGGTGGCCTGTTCCAAGACTGTACAGGGGTGGTAGAAATAAGCACTGGAAAACATGAGATAGGAGCTTCTGGGCTGGCAGGAAGAGGAGAGACCACAGTGAAACTAAGTTTAACTTCTGCAGAGGACGTAGCAACAGCTAAGATCGGAGTTTTTTCTTTCTCTGTACTACTGGAGACTACAGATAATGTTATATAAAAAAAGTAATCCATTGTGAGGAATAACACTTCTCTCCCTCTTATCTTTACTTTCCCCATCTCATTTTCTTGAAATAAGCTAAATAAACATCAGGTTTATTTTATTAATTTATCTTATATTTATTGATCCCGTCACGTTTTTAAACACAAAATTTCACTTTAACCAGACTGCTAACATTCAGGTGCTTTTCTTAAACAGGGTATGGGAAACTTCTAACTAGAAAAAAAAATCTGAACAATTCTAGCTCCTTCCAGACAAGAGATCCACTCTATTTAATGTTATTAAAAGAATAAAATATAAGATACGGCATTTAAAATTGGAGTTTGTAAAGCCAGAAAGATGCAGTATTTCTGCTGTTTCTCACACCTGACTACATTACCATTCTAACTGTACACATAATGATGAAAGAATGATGAAGAAAACTGTCTTAGAACTGAGATGATTTTTCTTTTTATTCTACCTCTCAGCTGTCTCTATAGCTTTTTTACTGTTTCCCAACACTACTTGTCACTTTACTTTCTCAAGGCCAACTAATTATTGTGTTGGATTGGTAGATCCATGTTCAGTTGGAAAAAATCTCACATATACTCTCTCTCATACACATCCACAGCACTGCACTTCTAGACTCTGCTTGCATCACAAGATGCTCCATGGAACCCAAATCCACACTGTGCTTCTAGCTCAAGACTGCTGGACCAAGAAGGCAGAAGTAGTTTCCATACTGACATGGGTCCAGCTGGACTTCTTTGAAGAAGATGAAAGATTGTTCACATCTTACTGCAGAAGTTCCCAGAGCCCTTTGTGGAGGCATGTTTCTAGGGCAGTTTGCTGCAACCAAAATTGTGTTGCATTCTGTTCCACTAGCATAGGAGCATATTAGAGCAAGATAGGGAACCATCTCTGAGACTTCAGTATTCACCTGAGTAGCTTTTGCTTCCAGTTCTGCCCCAGTTAGAGGGAAGGGGACAGATGATCTGTCATGACTAAGAAACATTTCTGCTTAGGTAATGGAAGATCTGAGATGCTATTCAGAAACAGAAACTAGTGAATGGCTTCTGCTCCAGTTCACCTATTCCAGTTTTAGTACAGAGGGTGAAATGAGAACAGTTACTATTTTAGTCATGTGCCTCATTCTTAAATAGCAAAGAGGTGAGTCCCAGTAAAGATAAGGAAACCTCCGTACTCACAGTGCATCCTAATGAGAACTCACATCAATTTCCAATAATTTATTCAGTAGGCCTTTTAAATCAATCCTTTTCCTCATCACTGCCTCCTCCATCTCTTCTTTCTTCCTTCCTGACTCTGCAATTAAGTCATAATGCTGAACTTGGGATATCAACATCCTGGCTTTCCAAAACATAAAGCCCACTGAATGGATCAGTTCCCCACTTAAGAAGCTTTAATGTATAATGTGGCTTTGGCCAAAGGTGGAGAGAGGGGCACGTGCTTTCCTTCGTGGGTTTTGATGCATTATTGTTACGCAGTCAATGAGCGCACTGATGGACAGCTAACAACTAACCTTATAAACAGGATTTCAGCTTGCCTGCAGATTCAGAAAGAAGAGCCCGTCAACATTGTTGGGAGCTCACAGGTGAACAAAACAGAGCTCTATCACTAGATATGCCACGGAGGACCGTATGAAAAATATTCCAATACTCATTTGGTTGAAATTCTTATGCGTTTGCTTATGATATGTCCGCAGTGTCGCACACAACACAACCAACCTGTCTTACAGCTACAACATGGCCTTATTTAGTATGCATTAAGCACATATACCCCATTAACATAATACAACTCTCCTGGTATTGATTAAACATACAAATATACATTGTGAAAACCCATCTGGCATAAAATATCATAACTTGGTACTTCAGGCAACAATACGTTTTGGCTTTAACTTCCTTCTATTTAAATCTATTTAAATTCTAGTTACATCTAATCTACTCTATTCTAACATCATCATCTTAAGATCAAGGCTTACTCTCATTAGAATAATTCAATTATTATTACTTTTTAAAACACCAATAATAGCAAAAAATTCAAACCTAAATTCCTCATAACTCTGTAAGTGAAATGTAGCTTAACTTTGCACCCGCTATTCCAAAGAAGAAAGGAGACAGTCTCATTTGATTGCCTATCAGGTGGGCATGCATGTGAGTGGCTGACTGCACAACACCAATACGCACGGATGAGTAACAAAAATGAACAGTACAGGGTAAAAGCTTTCAGGATCTGCAAGTTAAACACGTAACACTCTAATATTCAATATTAGTGCTACTAATAATGAACAAGAGAAACAATAAAAAATATCAATTGTTTGTGCTAAAAAACCCCAAGCCTAGTTCCTAAACAAGGCATCGTTATTTTAAATAGCTATATATGCAAGACATAGTGTAACTGTAACAAGTTAAGTGTGATGC
This sequence comes from Anarhynchus alexandrinus, assembly GCA_008711295.1. Taxonomy (NCBI): domain Eukaryota; kingdom Metazoa; phylum Chordata; class Aves; order Charadriiformes; family Charadriidae; genus Anarhynchus; species Anarhynchus alexandrinus. The sequence continues at coordinate 1,453,271 of VUYV01000007.1, read as the reverse complement.
TTTTACAGCCACAGAGGATTTAGGTCTTTAATTCTTTATTCTTTAATTCTACCTTTTTTAGTTTATTCTCTTAGTTTCCTAAAACATGCCAGTTCTTTCTAAGAGGCTGTAACTTTTTAAAGAGGCCTTAAGGGTAACATATTTGCAATATACTATTTAACCACTAGGATGGGATAGCACGTGGATTATTAACCCTTAACTGGGAGAAGCGGCACTACTCACTCATGCTTCCTCACTAGCCACCCCTGTAAACTCATGTGAGAAAAGCTTTGTGTTGTGCCTAATGACCAGGTACACTTTCTATATAATTAGAATCAAACCAATGATGCTTTTAACTGCTTTGGTAGTCTCTCCAGAGATATGAAATAACCTAAAACTGAAAGTATGAAATGTGCCAAGATGCTGCAAATTCTACTCTGTGCAGAGATCTCTCAAAGGACTCCCGCTGCTCACAGCTGTACCAGAGGTACGGTGGCATGCAGGGAGATTCAGGGAAGGGCAACAATTCTGAGAACACTACTAGACCTCATGAATTGAGAAAGTACTTCAGCCTTCACTGCAAGAACAGAAGATTAGGAAGGGCACTCGCTGGAACCTTTTCATACATACACTTGCATGCAATGAGGCAATTACCTTTGGAGCTCATTCTGACCAGAGATTTCATGCATTTGCCAGAACAAATGACGATGTGCATAATAGAGTTTCTGGTGAGGATTAGCCACTGCACAGCTGATTTGTACTGAAGAGAATCTGTTTAAGATGACAGGTAATTATCTTTGATTCAAGCTTGACTGCAGTTTACTTGAAGACAAGATATTGTGTGAGTTTTTCCAGTATGGAACACCACAAGGTCCTCACAAAACATATCAAGCTAGGATGGTATTGATTCACCTTTGACAGAGAGATGAATTCTTTTGTTCCCAAGAGATTTTACTTTCAGTTTTTATTCACTGTACACGTGGCAGCCAGGACTTTAGACCTCTACTGCAGTTAACATTCATATTCCTCTTACCTAGTTTAAATACCATATCTTCCAAACATATCCATAATTTATACATCATTGAAATATCATTTTGTCTGAAGTTTAGATATGCTTTTGAGCTCTCTTGTTCATGATCACACATTACAACCATTCTTTACTCCATCACTGTCTTCAGCTTTTTGAGGTTTCCTACCCATGTAGAACTACAGAGTTCCCCAGGGTGTACGCAGCCCTCCCGCCCCCAGCCATGCTGCCAGCACTCTGAGCTGGCTGGAAGCAAGGCACAAACTTCAGCAGGGACCTGAACTGCCTCAGAACCAGCTGACAGTCTTCCTAAAGAGCTACAGCTTGAGTAGGTCTTCAATACAGACCTGATGAAGAGTTTTGAATGAAGACAGACGTTTTCTGGGAATAACATGTATCTCAATAGTTCCGCAATGACAAGTAAGTAATATATTCCTGAAGGTCTTTTACTCCTGCCTATCTCTCTGTGTTCCACAAGCACCTCCTAGCACTTGTGAAACATTCCCTCACATTTTTTGAATCTATTTATACTAAGCCTGAATGTAGAAGAACCCTTTCCTCGCGTTCATTGCACATAGAATACTACACAAACAAATACACAAAATTCTCCCTTCTATTGAAACAAATCTCTGCGCAAAAGTGTGTTCTCTCCCTTATTGCCCACCCCCTTTGAAGACATTTAGTGAGCAACCAAGCGGAACGTGTTTTCGCACTGAGATGCTAACAGGGCTTTATACAAGTAGAGGCAGATTTCTTGCAGTTCAGAAAGGTTTGTATCCCCATGAACTTACTTATTCTTTCAAAATGAATGATACTAAAGATTCTATAAAAGAAAGAGAAGGTGAGGTGCAGCTGACAAGCTAATAGGTCAACAGAAAGGTGAAAGATTTGAAAGACTCAAAAAAATAAAAAGGCTCTGCATGCTTCTAATGACATTTCTTCTAGTACTTTTGGGAGGAAAAACCGCCACTGCAAGGTGATGTAAAGGGTGAGATGGGGAGAATTTCTGTTGCAGGAGGAAGGGAAAAAGGAAGTCAAATCCTGCAAGGACATCTCAGAAACCCACAGTGCTGCTGTGAAGAACAAAATAGAAGACTGAGAAGAATTTTTTGTGAATGTTGGAGAAGTTTAAGAATGTATCAGGGCATATAGAATTCTGCTAATAAAGAAGATTACAGGAATCCAACTAAAATGCAGCTTCTTACTCTATTCAATATTGAAATCTACAGACCAGGTGATTCTTAATCTAAAAGGTTATGGTCCAGGGGTTGGATCTGGCCATCCAGCACCCTTTCATCTCAGCTTCTGCCCTTTCCTGGAGAAGCTGAGAAACACAGAAATTTGCACAGTGAATACCTATCCCAATGTCCATAATTTTTTTTTGGCACTATGTTGGCCATGAAAAACTACTGTTGCTCTGCCACTAAAGAAGAGCAGATAAGCCTGTAGGCATTTATTTCACTGCACAGTGTGGTTCAACATGGAATCAGCAGTAACTATAATTGCAACTGCAACTCAAAGCTTGGGTTCAAACCTCCACAGCTTCTGAAATGGTATTGTTGCCCAAAAGAAATAATATTTTTCCTCCAGACATACTTCTTGACCACAGTTCCACGACCAGCTGCTGCTGTGTCGATTTGGCAAGTGGCAGAACTCATACCAATGTAACACAGGGAGAACAGACTAATCAAAATGGCTTTGTATTGCCTGAACTGGGTGTGTACAGGAGACACGATGAAATGGCTGGCTATCAGAGAAAAAAGCTCAGGCTACGTAAGAATGAAGTAATATTACGCTATCCCTTTAATTTGCATCACATTCTTCCTTTAGCTTGCTAATTTGTGCTGTAGCAAGAGTCTGTCCTCTTCCAGTGCACTGTATTAATTGCCAGCCCAACAAAGAACTTCAAAGCTTCTCAGTCAAAGGTCTCCAAAGTCAATGGCAGCGCTCAAATTTGGCTTTGTAAAATTCAGGTAAATTCCAGTAAAAAATATTTTTTTTTTCCATTAAAATGTATTTGCTGGGCTTAAGTTAAATTCAGTGCTACCAGCCAAAAGTGCCATCATACACAAAGCTGTTCATCTATTCCTTCCAGATTCTTTAGCAGTTTTCAGAATTCTGTTAGATTACACAGAGATTTAAAAGGGATACACCATTTCAGTTAGTAGTATCTCAAATTTGTTTCTGCTTTCAGTTGCATGCATCTTAAACTGAGTTGTAAGATTTAGCTCCACTTCTTATGAAATAATATGTGTTTCACCATGGATCTACTGCAGATCAAAGCCTACTCAATTTGCAAACTAAGAATTAACACAGTTTTCTTTAACACTGTAAAATTTTGAAAACAAACAGATCATGGGAAGTACCAACTCATCTCATTTTAACTGACACATTCACACCTTTGCTGATAGCATCTTTTGGCTAGAGATCGCTTTCTGCAAGGTTGGGTTAACAATGCAGCAGAGTTTATGTTTACATAGTGATAGCTGTAGCCTGGAAACAAAAAGAGACAGTTTCTTGAGCACTTCAACAATATAATGCAGCATTGTATATTCTAGCTTCTTTTTCNCTATTCACAATGTTTTTGGGGTGTCCTTTTTTGTGTGTGTGTGTTGTTTTGTTTTTGGGTTTTTTTTTTTTTTTTTTTTTTTTTTTTTTAAATGCCTAATGCTGCTTCTGATACTAAACCAATGATCATTGGAAAAGTTTCTGGAAACTCCACTGAATTAACTGTGGCATAAGCCAAGCAGAAGTGGTCCAACAAAAGTTCTACCTATAGCCAGGCAGTGAAAAAAAAAAATTACAGAAATTCTCCTGGTTTCCTTAGTAAACAAGACCAGGCCTATCTTGCAACAGTCTAAATTGTATTCAAATCCATTTCAAATTCAGAGATAGTATTTCTGCTGGACATTTATGCATTCCCCAACAAAAAACACACTTAGAGCTTCTAAGAATGATGACTCTAATCATAAATACATAGATACTAGAATAAAAGTGAAGAGAACAGTTGTTATGTCCTGAGTTTTTCATTAAGCTTTACTCTACCGTCATGGTATCCTCAAAAGCAAATTGAAAAATTAATGATGTATTTTTCTTCAAATTTGCTGAGAAACACTTTAGTACAACTACTCACATACACAGTTCTGTATTTTCAAGTACAGAAATTGTTCCTCCCCCTCTTGCCCCCCCAATTTTAATTTGAGGCTGCCGATAAACCATAGCCACAAGTATTTCCTACTTTGCCTCTTTAAGTCCCGTTATTTTCAGCAAGGCTGAAGAGCTTTGGTTCATACCCTCACAACCCAAAGGGTAGCATTTTTTTCCCATTGAATATTACAGAAAAAGGCTTAAATTATTAGCATCTTGCCAATTCCTAGACAGTGAAGTTGTACAAACTCATATTAGAAAAAGCAAAATCACCGTGTCCCCTTCTTGGGTCATACAAATAACTTCCACTTGCAGAAGAGAAATATGCAGAAATGTCTTGGCTTGTTTCAGTTCAGTTCATTTGTTTTCCTTTTTTTATTTTTTTTTTTTTGACCTTCAAGTGCCATCACAGGGAACAAGCGCAAAACACAGAACACTAATTAGGACACTCCAACCACTCTTAATAACTCTTAATAAGCAGTCTTCCTGTACTGTATGAATCAGCACCACTGTATGAAAAAATCCTCCAGTTTTCAGGCAATATTCCACCACATTATGCACATTCCTTACAATGCCCTTGCCAACAAAAAACTCCATCACCTCTGCTGAAACTCAACACACTGTTAGGGTTACTTTTAGTCACTTAAAATAAGATTAATGAGGTAGTCACGTTAGTTTATTTTTTACTTGTTAACAGTTTATTCAACTTTCACAGAGCCTAAATCAACAATTATGGGATCTCTGTTACTGTTTGCTTTTAATGCTTTAGGCACTATCAGGATTTACTGTTCGCATTTGAAAAAACCACAAAGGTGCTCTGGACAAGTTTTCCTCTGGAAATGTACATTTACAATTAAAATTAATTGCAATGATTAAACACCAACACTTTGCCTCAATTATCTGAGCACTCACATTAGTGAGAGAAACAGTAAAATATTTATTTGCAAGAATTAGAGAACATTACTTTTGGCCTTAGTGAAGTCTAAAATGCTCATTAAAGGTCTGAGTGAGCTTTGGAATACTCAATTTCCCATTAAAGCTAAAATATTGACCACAGCACACGCATTTCTTCTTCTGAGCTCACCTACAAGTCTAAATCAATTCCTCAATTGTCTGATACTTTGAAGCAAGTGTCTTTTTGAAAATATCAGGATACAAAGAAACTATGAGCATCAATCCCTTGAATGAAAGCATTTCCCTTTTTTGCCCTTTCTTGATTCATAATATCTTTTAAAGAGGGAAAAGGCAGAAAAAAATCCCCAAAACATCCTTACCAGTTAACTAAGTTCTATGCAGCACGTATCGGTTTAACACCTCACTGCTTTGTAAAAGCTCTTCTTTATACGTGGGTCCACTGCTGTGAAAGCCAGTGACATTTCTCAAGTGCTTGTGTAAGTATTCTGCACGACATGCATGGAACACATCAAAATGCAACTTCAACACATTTATACATGCTGTTCATTAGCAAACCCATAAATTGGTTCTAACTCGGTATTTTGACATGCCCTGGCTAAAGGGTCTTGAAATATTAATGATAGCTTCCCAAAACTGGCATCCCCCATTTTCAACAGCATCAGTGGTAGCTACTTGAACTGGACAAAGTGAATCTGCTAGAACTAAACAGAAAATTCGGAAGTAGTTAACAGCATGGGTTTGGATTCATGTGTGATATGGGACCTCTCTAGGTGGTTGCTTTTCAGAGACACCGTAAGATTCCAAGATCATCCAGGGCACAAACAGTGAGTTCAAGATTGTATCACAAGTTTAGATCTTTTGCAGTTTAACATTTGCAGAATCAACCAAGGTATCGAGATTTCCCTGACTTTCCTACCTCCAAAGTTGAATCTAGTCTGTCTGATACCAGCACCTTTTTCTTCTTTGGGTTATATTAATATCCCGATGTTCACGTTAACTCTACTTTCACTTATATCAATGGTAGAAATACACTAATCCAATTACTATGCAATTAATCTATGGAGTTTTCAGTAAGCAAATTCAAGTAAGAAATATCTGTATTTTGTAATCCTGGTAATATTTTATTTAATTGTAATGAGCTTGCATTAATTCAGACTTTTCCCCAAAAAACATTATGCTGTATTGACCAAACACAGGCAACCAGCCTAAATATGTAGGTCTACTGATTTCACATCTCCTGATGAATGCAACTAATTTTCTTTACTGCATAAATGCCAAATAAGCAAACATCTTTTTGCACTGTAATAATTAGATCTATACAGCACTGCTATACAACAAACAGTACCACCACTATTACTTTGAGGTTTCAAAATAGTCCAACTGGGTCATTAAAAAAGGTTGGTGTAGAATTAATTGAAAAAATGCTACAACTCACCTCAAAACTATTTGGCTAACAGTATGTAAAATCATATACTTAAATAAGCATGAATCAACCTAGCAGTCAGGCTGTTAACAGTTCCATCCTCTTGGTTGACAGACTTGGGAAACATTATATATTATTAATATGGCTGGCTAATTTCTAATTAGGAACCCATTAGCAGTTCTAACAACCGTAGATTTTGATGGATTTGCAGTCAACCTGGCCAGAAAAAAAAAATAAATTACTAGGTGACCTCTTGCATGGGGTTCCTCCATCTGTCCGTTATCATTTAATGCCACTCAAATCTGGATTAAAAATGGATAAATTATTGTTCTGACCTAATTTCCTGGGTGCACAATGACCTCTTACCTTCTTACGTGGTCTTCCTGTCAGAGGATCATGTTAGTTTCTCTTGATTCAAACTGTTTTTTCTTAATTAAGAAGAAAAATGCAAGGTATTTCCTGGCTTACTAGAGTGCACTCATACATCTAAGTTTGAATATATACCCTAAGAGAAAAGCATATACTAAATCATATGTATATGGTCTATTTGTAAAATGGAAGAATAATAGTTTACATTAGTGGGATCTGAGTTCAGATGAGAACACAAGAAAGTTTCACTGAATATGCAATGATGCTCACAGAAAACAAATGCGTTTCACGTAAGGTAACGTGAGGCTACAAGAAGGCAGACAAACTGACATGAAATATGAAGAAGCTGCTCAAGGCCTTTTTCACTGAGACATACAATAATAGCATCACTCTTCCAGAGAGATGGATTATTGAGTTAAACAGTATTTTTTTTTCTTTTTGTTACATAGGCCCATAAAAGCCAAATGAGTCTGGCAGAGTCTTGAATAAGTCCTGTTGGATTTGTTCATACCACCAAGTCGGCATACAAATTCAACACAGGTGGTGGTTTATTTTCTGAAAAAGGTATAGCATAAGAGTAACAGTGCAGCATTTGCAAAAGAAAGATTGCAAACATTTAAAGTTTAGTTTGCCCTATGCTACAGAGACAGCAGAACTTTAAGTAAAAGAAGATGTAGCAACTTAAAAAACACCCAAATGCATTTTATGTAATAAAAGCAAAGTCTAAATGGAATGTCTCCAGAATCAGTAAGACTGCAGAGATGCTTTGCCATATCCATGTACTGACAAAGAAGACAGTCTCAAGTATCTCGGTGCATATTTCTAAAGAAGATTTGAAGGCTTTTAAAAACTCCATGGCTCATCAATGAACTGCTGCTTCTTTATAATAAGTCTTATTTCAGATACGCTAGCTCCTAAGTACACCGCGGTGCAATTTCCATCATTTTACTGTTGTCACTTTCGTGGGCTGGTATGAAATTCTGTTTTGTAGTAGAATTAAGTAAGTACAAGAAGTTCCAAACTTTCATAGAACAGGATGCAACAGACTGATCATTATCTTGTGCCCCAAAATGAATAAAGCATACATCAAATACACAAACAAGGTATACTGGGAAGAATAATGCTGACCTGGCAAAAAATAACTACTTACAAAAATTGATCTAGTGCTTTTTGTCTCAAGCCTGTGGATATTCACTGGAATAAAATGGACTGAGTGGCAGCACAGCTTTCAGCTAGGTCAAAGATGGCTTTTTGTATATAATAATTATATGCCAAGTCACTGAAGAAAGGCATGTTTTAATCAAAGAAGAAAATTTCTCATGAGATTTCGCTTCTGAAATTAAGCAAGAAGCTCATGCATTCTCCTGTGTTTGCAAGCTGTACTCTATGAACCTGTAATCCCATTCAAAGTACCAAAGGAAAGGTCTCCCATTGCACAAAAGTAGTCAGTTACAATTAAGTTCAAAAACCCTATAAAATTATACACTATATGCAAATTTACAACTTGTATATAAATTTGGATTGTCTTTGGAAAAAATGAGAAAATGTTAAATGTTTGTAAAAAAGAGGCACAATACCAAATTAAGAGCCAAAGCAGGTTTGTTAATAGAATTTCTCAGTGTTTTACTGTTTGGCTGTCTTGAGACATTTCCGTGTCATTTAACAACTTGACTTCTATGTTACTGCTGCAGTTTAGTTTTTACAGCTGGACCGTCTAGATTTCAGGAGCAATCACAGTGTTTGGGATCCACTATCTTTCCCATTCAGTCACTGAAATTTGAAAACTTGGTCAGCAGCTGGTTCAAACACAAGTGAATTGCAATTAAATTACTCTCTCTCCTTCTATCAGTTTTACTATATTTTCTATAAAATGAATATACCAAGTAATTTAATAAATTATTATTAATATCTAATCGACAGACATCAGTTGCCATGGATAGCAGCTTTATATACAGCTCTGGCCTATAATGCATAGGAAAGACCCTCCTTCCCTTTCTCATGAAACAGAACTTTTCTTCTGCTGCAACTTCAGTCAGAAGTTGATTTTAAATACACCTTTCATATTTAATTAGATGTGTTTGTTTTTAATTCCAAGCACTGCCTCCCATAGATGATTACAATATATTATTTTTGTTATTATTATTTTTTAACACATATGAACAATGTCAGTCTCCCATCTGATTCTGAGGCCGCACTTTTCTTTAATGACTTGAGCACCTGATTCCTCTTCCCAGACCTCCCTTTTATCTCTTGCATGAATATAGGCAACATCTCCATGCCTTTGCTCTTCTAGCTCAGAGGATAAGCTGGTACACTTCCGTCTCAAGGAACGGCCCTATATTGAGGGAACAGTAGTAAATTGCACTTTCCTTCCTTTAAGGAGACTGAGTGCTATGGTAATCACTACCTTAGAAGATATTTTACCTTCAGTCAAGGTATACAAACACAGGAGTGGTATGAGATCATATGTGAAAACTTCCTTTTCCTCTGTCTTTGCTGAAACACTGTCAGGAAGAACAACATGCTCTTAACCAGCACTGAAGAACACACACTTCAGAAAAAGAAATAACAAGAAGCCAGCCACTGTTAACTTTCTGCCTTAAGGACCCATTGTGGAGGAGCCTAGGTAAAAACACTAATAGAAGAAAAAAACACCTCAAAGTTGATAAGCTGAGTAGTATGAAGTTTGTTCTTGCAGAAAAATTATTTGCTAGAAAGCCAAGAAAGCTGAAAAAACAGCAGACTGATGAGGGAAAGGAAAATTAGGATCTCATTGCTAGGCAATAGTGTTCTCACTGACAGCTCTTTTCTAAAGATGATAAAGATGGGGTAGATAATATATATTTTGAAAATACATTTTCCTCTTTTACCTCAGATTGCCTAAATCACATAATTAACTCTGATTTAAAAATCTCTATTGTTCTTCAAGTTTAAGGATGAAGGAGGTACCATCTAGAAATCCACTACTGCCACTTACAAACTAACTCCCCTCCCTCTGAAACTGAAGTTACAGTATTGAGTTGCAAATCCCATGAATATGCAAGAGATATTTTAGATATATTCAGGATGGAGACCAGTGCCTTTATAGAATCTCCAGCATCCTGAATGCCACTTAAAGCTTAGCGCTCTTAAGCTAAAAGCATAAGTAAGATATATATATATATATATTCACATGTAGGTATGCACAGCTTTTCAAAAGCAAGACATACAAAACTAGTAATACATAATAATTTGAAGTTTGACAGACCCTTAAGATTAAAAGAGAAAGTGGTATCGTTACTGTACTGGTCACCAAACAAGCAAGACAACAGCACCCTAATTATTTGCCTAATATTATTACCCCTTAAAAGAAATAACAAGAGGACACACCACAAAGGAATACCAGATACTGATGCAACTCCCACTTACAAATATCAGCCTTTACTTCAGATTTATGAGGGAACATCTCTCTGCCTCTCAAATCATCACCACAGCTTTAAGGAAGGTTTCCACATATTCTGGGTCTCAACACTAAACAATCTTCTGCTTTCTCTGATGGCTGTGAGCAACAAAATGCATTTATGGTCCCAAAGTCACATGCACATGGAGGAGGAAAGAAATTGAAGAAAACTATCTCTACCTTCATTTTGCCCAAATGACAGTTTGTTTACAAGAGAGGTTTGTGGAAAGGCAGGTTCAAGCGCTAGTTTTATTTCACTTACTATATGCTGTAGGATTTACCATGTAGAGGGAGAAGTTTAAACCTTCCTTACACTATGGGGAGCAAACACCTAGAGGTAGACGTGAATAAAATGATCTTAACCTTCAGTTCATCACTTAGGCTTCTCTCTGGTTCTCACCTGCTCCTTTGCATTTTTATACACACACATACATATGTCTAAACTGAATACACATATACATACATAGCTTTTACATGTGTATAAACGATCATATATGATTATGGTAGCTTCATATGAATGGGACGGAAACACTGCTGCTAGCACTAACCACTACTACGATAAAGTTAAAAAGCTAGAAGCAATGAAGGCGAACTGGTGGCTTACCCTGCCCCTGCTGATAGAAAGGCTATTTAGAGTTACGGCTGAAAACCAAGACCAGAAAGAAGAGTAGCTCTTTGCTTGCTAGGGTTTGGTTTCTACCCCCTGCTGCCCCTCCCTACAGCAGAGCTTTCACGCTCAGCGTGCAGTCACGGTTCTCAACAAGGGTCAGGACACAAATCACCACATGGAACAGGAAACGTTTTAGAAACCCTGCCCCAAGCTTCCCTCTGGGCCACATACAGCGTCTTCGTGGCCCTAAAACATTAGTATTTTGTGTGCTTTATTCAGTGCAAAGAATCCGGAATAATGTGACAGATATATGACAGCCCACAAGAACGGTATTGTTACCAGGGTAAGCTGAGGGAAGTGCCGCGTTCATCCGTCTACGGGTATCCGGGAGCACGCAGCCTGACGGGCCGGGGGTAGAGGACTGCTTACAGAGGAAGAGGCCAAACCTGACACAGCACTGTTTATACTGCCTTTCTGGAGTATCCCAGGAGGAAGCTATTCCTAAGCTGAAGCTTTTAACTGAAAAGACAGTCATAGCAGTCCAAAAAAGACCTAACAATCCAGCAGTGCCAGGCTCCCTTCCTGGCTGTCTTTCTTCAGATGGCGGTAATGGGGACCGTGTCTCCTGCTGTGAGGTAGGCCGCACGTGAAGTCCAACAGCAACCAGTCGTAGAAGAGAGACTTCACGGGCTACTGTATTTCATCACAAGCCCCTAAAGAGCTAATCACCCTGACAGTCTGTAAGACGAGGAAATGAGAAATTACTTTCAGACAAGATTATTTACTTTTCTTTCTTATGTTTGCCTTGATCTCCTACCACAGTTTGCAGATTCACAAAAATATCAGAAAGGATCACTTGGGGTGGGGGCCAGAAACTTTTCTTTTCATTCACTGGGTTCTTCTCAGTCTTTCATCTCCGACAAAAAACAAAGATATGATAGAAGTCTAGAGTGCCAGACTAGCTATAAAACTTGGGAAAAATCTTTTCCGCAACTGAAGATTGTGTTTATTCCTTTAATGATACACTTCGTCACAAGGGCTTTTGAAACATGTATGAAACCTAAAACAATAACAAGTATCTAAAAAGATGCCCTAGTTTTAAAGGCTGAGCACAGACAGCTCTCAAGCTAAATATCCAATCACTTGTTTGGGGTATAAGGACTTTCAAATAACTTGAATTTTTGCTGGGTTTTGTTCTCATTAACACCGAGAAATATCAGCTCCGTGGCATAAGAGGGAACTCGTGAAAAAAGATAAAGACAGCTTTAGAGAGGAAAAATAAAACTGTGGTACAGGGTCTGGTATTACATATACAAATGTGAGCTATGCACATCCAAAAGCCATCAATTTTGTGGTGAGGTTCTTGAATAGAATAACAGAATTATGCCTCTTATGAGTGGTTTGATTTATTTTTTTGCCTTTAGAGCTTTCCACTTTCTCCTGTGCTTGATTTTTCTGCACTAACTATATTAGTTTAACAGATCCTAGTCTAAAAGCACATTTGGTTAACTGAATGTAAAATACTCTCCCATGCATCAGTGTTTCACTATCACCTCATACCTAAATAAAACTAGATAATCTTGAGCATTCTGGAGAAGAACAGGATGACTCTTAGATAGATAAAGCAGACCAATGCAGGGGTCCAGCAAAAAAAAAAAAAAAATTCCCCCAGATCCTCTGGAATTTAGTTTGCAAGATCAGAAGAGAATATGAAAAAGTGTAGTCTCTACAGATCTCTTTTCTGTCCCATACATCTATAAAACATTTTCTTTTGTTTCTTATTTTTCTACTATTTCACTATTTTTACAACAATTATACATTTGATTCACAGTGCTGACATCATCATCAAAGTCTGTTTAGGCTGCTATAATTCACATCTCTCGTCAGGAGATTATATTAAAAAATCATTCATATAAAAATTTGAAAAAAGATGCAAGAAAACTGTTCCCATGCTCAACATCTCATATTGGCCTAGAACAAAGACATAGTCTGAAACAAAGTCTGTTTGAGTTACTATCTTCACTCAGGAGCAAAACTGAGTTTCCACTAAAACCTCTGTAAAAAGTATGGTTTCAAAGCTAAGCCCACACATTACACTTTTGTGTCTTTTGGGAAAGGACTCTCTTTTGATACAGAATTTCTAACACACTATAGTTCTAGTGGCTGCTCTAAGGATAGCACCTTCACAGAGGGCAGTATTTTCTCAATCTGGCAGAATTATCTAATCAAGTCCCTAGCAGTTATTAGTTTAAACCCCCCCCCAAATGTACAATATCTTCTCCATTTAGCCCCCCAAAAGCATTTTTTTTTCCTGTCTAGACCACAAAGAACACAGTTTTCAGATCTAAAAAAACCTGCATCTTTGAGAAAGAAAATATTTATGAAAGTATTTCTCACTTACTTGTAAAAATCATTACAAATGAGGAACAGATGTGGGACAGACTGGTAGGGGAAGAAGAAAGCAGAATGGGCCTTTATATACTTGTCACTCTAATGACAGCTTTATGACACAAGCTCTCAAGCACTAAATTACAGTGGTCATGTTTTAATGGAAAAGCATATAACCTGATTTTCATGTGTGTGTGCATTCTACGCACATAAACAAAAGTACTTTTTAGCAGGAATATTCCCATAAGAACTACTTCGCTCTGATGAAGACAGATTATTGAAGAGGGTAGTGCTTTTTTTCCCCAGCACGAAGAGGAAATTTTGATATTAGTCCATGTACATGACCGTGGGCACAAACACACACTATACATAAATTTAGTAGATATACTAAATTACTTTGTGGTTAAGATGTCTTTGTTGACTTACTTCATACTGTTAGCACTGAAGCAAAAAGTATGACCAAATGTAACCAGGGTCAGATTAAATCCTGTGTTCTTAACTAGTTATCTTAAGCAAAATGTGATGCAATCTTTTAATCTTTGCTCTGTCTTGGACACAACGTCTATGTTGTTTAGGTTCACAGAAGAGTTTCTGGTGCTCCTGCAGACATAAATTCATCTTGTAAACACACTTATATTAAAAAGAGACTAAATAACACTCAAAACCTACAAGATAGAGAATAGCTGAATCCCTCTAACTGAATGAGTAAGATGCATTTCTTAAGACCTTGCCTATAATTTCTAGTTTACAATTTCTGCAAATGGAATCTCTGTAATATTAATTATTTAGAGAAAGTTGGGTTGAGAACCCTTTTTGCAGGATAAGATTCACAACATATAACATGTAATATTAGGAGATTCAAAATTAATTCAATCCATAAAATGAAGGTTTACATGAACAAAGTGTTGACAAGCAATGTGCATCAAGCTTTTAGTACAAAATAAGATTAAACTGGTACATTACTACAATGCAAAGCATTAATGCTGAGCTTGGTCTCTAAGAAGCCAAAACTCTAGTGAAGCTCATGGGCATGTAAAGTACCATTTTGTCAGCTATATATAATAAGCTTCTTTAAGACTGAAGGCAATTGAAATAATTAGTTAATGCCAAAACACTAGGATGGCCAACAGTAATTGCAAAGTGTTCCCAAAAAGTGAAAAGGAAGAACCAGGTTTGGAAGGGATACACAATCCCAAGGCAATTAGATGATTTTGGCCTCAGCAGCCCATTATGCCCAAGTAAATTCATAAGCCATGAATTTCGACTGTCTGCAATCTTTGTGCCAGGGCAGCACGACAGCTCAGGGACAACACACTGATCATTGACACGCTATTATTACACAATTTATGGGCTACACAAGCCAGTACTGAATGTGAATTTTTCCATCCCTACCAAGTCTGAGGGGTATGCTAATAAAAGAACGTGCATGGATATAATTTGCAGATGTAGCAAGAAGCAAGCTGTCCAGTGAAAAGGGAGGACACCTGGTTGTCACAAAATCTCATTCGGGAAGAGATGTATTATAATTGTTTAGGATCCATAAGAACTATTGTCTACCTAGAAGTTACAGAAGCTGTTACCACAGTTTTTGTTCTAGCCCCATGTGTGGGCTTCCTCAGGCAGAGTGCGCCTTCCAACAGTGGAAACTGCAGCAACAGCCATGACAGTTCCATGTTTATTATCCCTTTTCTCCTGCACATCGTGGATCTGTTGAGACCTATAGCAGCCACAGCACTAGCAGTTTCCCTATTTCTGGATGGCCCCAAACCCTGCATTCATTATCACAGTTTGAGTACTGTAAAGCCTTTTAATTTTCTGGGAAGCTGGGAAACATGACTCTCACAATCTTTCCAAACTGCTTCCCTTCTTTTCTCTGCATGAAGCCAGAAAAAATCCTTTGCTGTGCCAAAGGAAAGAAGAGGAGCAACCCGCCAACAGGGAACATCAGTCCTCCCTTCCTCCATCTTTCTTGTTGTTCTGTTGCTACTGCTCAGATCTGGGATCAGTATAATTACAGCAGTTTCACACTTGCAATTTTGTCTAATAACGATGAAGATGGCATTAATGCCATAAAACTACTGCTATCATGCTAGGCTGACCTCCATACCTCTCCGGAGGAAGGAACTTTAATATACTTCTTCCTCTTAAGCCACAGCTCATCTCTGAACTTCTTACACTGCATTAGTTTACAGCACATTGTGCAAATTCCAGCCAATAATATTCAATGCCACTTCTTGATGGGGATTAGTATTTACACATGACTTAGTGATTAGATTCAGTTGCAAACAAACCTGAGCTAAAGTAGTACTCTGCTCGGACAGTAAATACAGAAAATTCAGTCACCCTGTATGAACATATGCTAGCATGTAGGATGCAACCAGAGCCAACAAATCGCCTTAAATCCCATGTACTGTTTAAAGATTTATGATAAAGCAATCCACAGCGGCTGCCTCGTACTGAATGTCATCAACTGGAATGCAGTCTCCTGTACGTAGCAAGCAATTTACAAAGATAATTGAATTACAGTAAGTTCAACATCAACTATGACAAAATACAAGTGTACTTTAAAGTACACCAAGCTTATTTTCAACTTTAGTTGCTTAAAAAGCTACAACTGTCCTATTACCAATACAAAATTCCTACCAGATTCTAAAAAACTGAGTAGAATTTTAAGGAAAATAAAACCTCTTTGTTGCACATCAGTGTTCAGGTGCTCTGAAAATCAAACATGCATCACTTTCTCAACAGTTCAAATGCAAACATTTGTAGTTTTATATACTTCCAGGATATGTGAATCTTCCTTGTTTAATTGCCTTGGAACATACATCAAACATGATTGAATGAGAAAGATAAGCCTTTCCTTTTTGAGGAAAGATTTGTCCTAAATTCTACTGAAGAGGAAACTAAACTGATATGAAATGTTGCCCTTCACATCCCAATCAAGATATCAACAATACTGAGCAACCAGATTGTGTTCTGTCACCTGCTTTATTGTCTCTTTCGGTACAAGCACCATTGTTATCAACTGGACACACTCCTTAAATGTCTGCAACATCACAGCCCCACAACCATTTCATCTACAGGTATAATTGTGACAAAATATGAGAGGGTTAAGATATTTGTCAGGCAGAGAGGGAACGTGGGAAAAAAAGCAACTGGAAAATGATAAAATATCACTGAGTATCTTCTATATTTATTAATATTCTTTAATCCTACCAAGTAAATAGCTTTATTATATTCCGTTTATTGCAAAAAGAATTGCAATTTGTACACATATATAGCAAACTAATAGAAACCAGGATTTTATTGTCACTTGAAATTGAGACAGATATTTTGGATTTAACTCTAAACAATTCCCACTAGATACATTTAATGTATCTGAGCTGAACAATATTAATTGCCATAAATACTAAAATATTATTCTTTTCCACTCTGAAAAATTGCAGGTAAATGATTTGCTAAGCAGACCAAGAGGTTAAGACAGTTTGTCTTACACCTGTATGACAAAAGCAAGAGACATTTCTTCATGCATTTTCCCAGACTAGTACATGCCCAAACACAATAATTTGGAGGAGGAAGATTTACAAGAGACTTTCTTTTAAGAGGCTACATCTGTAATCCACTAAAGAGAATGAGAATTTCTCCACTGAGATCAGAGGACTCTCAGCCTAGCAGAACACATTAAAAACCCCTTCTCTGCAAGAAGTGTACAGAAAAACCTCATTCAATTATCAGAAGGGAATATGCCTACCTCTACTTATTACCATGCCAATAATATGGTCTTTTATTTTGGACGGACTGAACTTCAATAAGATTGAGCCAGGAAGCAGTATAGTCACTTTTCTGAATTACTACGTAAGTATACAGAATATCAGTTATAGCAAATATTTCATAACTATCACATGTACTCATATTAATGACAAAGATGAAAATGCATCAAACAGAATCTGAGCTCAGACAGGGAGTCAATGAAAAAAAGCTTACACTAGAAAGTAAAAAACAATTGCAATAGCGATCAGCAAAAAAATAAAGCATTTTTATTTGTTTCTGGGCTTTCACACAATATTGTTCTCTCTTCTTACTAATAATAATGAATTCCAATATAGAGGGTTTTTTTGAAAAGTGCACGTCCCTTCCATCTTCCACTGCTGTGACTTTTGTTGCAATGGCCATGATGCCTTTACTTTTTAGGAGAAATTATCTCTGAATAAAATGAATGAGAATGGGATACTCTGCACAGAAACGACTTTAGATGAAAGTGCAAGAATACAATTCTACTGACAGTTGTTTCATTATATCAGGTTTGTGTTTGTTGCTTGTCTTAAAGGGCAGGGCCATTTACTTTTTATAGTTTACTTTTAAACTTTGTATTGATGTACAAATAATATTAAATATAGTTGATTCCACTTATTAACAGTGCAATTCTCTTAACAGCTGGTTTGGCATTTTTTATACCATTTATACCAGTACAGAGAAGCTTTAGGGTCCAAATTTATCTAAGTGGAATTGATCTGTAGGCAACAGTAAATGTAAAGGCACAGTAAACACTTCTGCCATTCATTCCTCAAAGATAAAATATTTGCCCAGGCAGAATCTTGTAACAAATTTAATTCTGAGCATATGCACTGAATAAAAAAATAAAAAAACGTAGAAGAAGGTAGGTCACTTCAAACATCTGATGTTCTGTCTTTAAAGTTACATGGTACCGAGTCCTCGCTGGTATGAAGAGCAAGATAAATTAAGTTAAGAAAGGGTTATGAAAAGCAGAGCCAGTTAGGTGAGGAGAGAGGAAAGCGTAGTGAGTAATAACATTTACTTCATGGAACCTCCACCTTATAAAGACACCTACCACTATCACCTAATTAGACCAACCAAGACATTCATAATCGTTGCTCTGTATTACACACATGCACACACTTGCATATGTATATGTGTGTGTATATATAGCATATTTCCATGGAAAAGAAGCTTAATACTCTTAGATTGTGTACTATTTAATGTTATGTTGTATTTATCATTAAGGTAAAAAAAGTTTGTGCTTGCCGAAACAGTACCACTACTCTCTATTTTTTACATGTTGTTTACATTGGGGAAATTATTTTCTTTAGGTAACCATTTCCTGATTTTCTCTCTCTTTCTTTTTTTCTCCTAAAATCCCAAATGATGCACATTAGACCTGAGAGGTACATGTTATGGGACTGCATCTAGCTTTGCAATCCATTTAGGTTTTATTCCCCATGCAAATTTTGCCTTAGTGTAGAACAGCAAGAATAGGAATGGCTTCCCTCGGAAGGCACTTCCAATTTTCTAGCTTGGTTCATCGTACAAGTAATATTGAATATAAAAGGAGCTCACTTTCCCCAAAGGCACAAAGTACTACAGTTATAATTGTTACATAATTTCAGCATTCTCTGGCCTCTTCTCAAACTAACAAATGGAGATGAGGAGTAGTCCATAGAGCATCAGCTCTTTAGTTTGCACTTTGTTTCAAAAGGATGAAGACATTCCTGGAGTTTCAGCTGCCTACCACAGTCATGCTAATCACTCAAGTGTGGAGAGTTACCTCCTCGTGACCAGACAACAATCAGAGCCCAAATATGAATCACAAGCACGCTCTTGACTCCTTGAACCTGAAATTTCATAGTGTACTGTTTGTCTTGAGAATAAGAATCATAAAATGACTTACTGGGTAATTATGGCTTGAGAAGAAATGTGTTAAAAGCACAAGCTGTTTAAAGACAAAAACCCTACTTGAATTCACAAATAACTTATTTACTGTAAATGCTTCTGCTCTAATAGTAAGCATATTAGAAATCAATGTTGAAACATTGAAAATATTTCACTCAAGAGATGGAAATTTCCTGGGACAGCTCAAGACTGCAGAATAAATCTTCCAACTAACAAAGGACTATCATAAATCTTTCCACATTTCACTTAGTTGTTCAGGAAACATCTGTTGATACTGCCACAAGCAGCAAGCATGGGACTGTGTAAACATATGTGCTTCTTGCAAACCCTCTTGCAAAGCAGAACGGTGGTTTTGGAGTTACACTGATTATTGTTTTCCCAGTGTGTTTGTGTATATTTGTTTTTCCACAACCACGTCCCATATGAAACAACAATTCCAAATGAAGTAATTTGCCTTAACAGGCTTCTCCCCTAAAGAACAAACTCCGTGGCACTTGTTAATTGTGTTGCTTAATGCACCTGTAAAGCAAAAGACAGGGAGATAACACACAGAGAACCCCAGAACTGACAGTGACCTGATCACAGTCCTTTCAAAACAAAGCAGGAGCTTAACCCCACGAGGCACTTTGAAGTAAGTGCTACATCACTGGTACCTGTAATGTAGCAAATCTTGTCTAAATAGAAGATATTAGGCAACAGAGCTGAAGATGCAGCATTTTTCTTACACACCAGTTTTACTGGTTCATTTGGAATAGTTTCACAAACACACAGATATTACAACAAACAATGACGGAAGAAAAAACACTGCATAGGTAGGATGCTAGCAGTTTTATACACTGTGTTTAACATGTTAAGTAATGCATAATGCACTTTTTCATATTCATTTTAGGATATTCATATACAGAACACTAAAACTTGTCAGTCAAAGAATCATGACTTTTCGTCATTACATGGAGTTTTTAATGAGAAACTTTCACTGCATTTTTAGGGACATTCTTTAACCTATTTCTTTCTCTAACATGCAGATGTTCTTCTTGTGGATTTGTAAAACCCAAGTCTTTCTTCAGTATGAGACCTTAAAAAAAAATGGGTAAAAAGTTTGATGAAAATTAAGTGTACCTGTGGAAAAACAGATGTATTTCTACAGAACACTGCCAACACTCTCCCTGCACCTCCCCTCCACACAAAATTCATGAAAGCTTTTGCTTTCATGAATAGCAACCAAAGTTTTAAGTAAATTCATTGGAGTATCTCCATTATAAAACAGATATCTGAGTTGATGGAAACTGTTCAGTACTCTTACTTAAAAATATGAACACCTTTGTATTTCTTTGCTACAATTTTTGTTACATCCTGCAGTTCAGAATCCATGCATTTGTAAAATCAGTAACTGTATGTGGCCTGATTTAGAACAGTCTTAGCTGTGAATATAGCTTTCAGTACAGCTAAACAAGTTTTTTCTTTCTGAACAGATTTATCACTTCAAACTCCCTATCACAGACATAAAATGAACTGAACAGTAAAACTTAATATACTTTACCAACCCACTGCTAACTTTGGCAGTTTAATGGAATCTTTCCATTAAACTTCTACTCGTTTAGTAAATTTAGTGGGAGTATTCAAAACACATGCTTTTGAAAATATGAGTGACAGATCATAAAAAGGAACAAAAAATTGATTTTACTCATTGGGTTAAATATTGCTTGTATGTCTACATCCTCTGATGCACAATGCATTACGAAATCTTCTGGATAAATATCTACGTATTTTGTAACTGCAACAAATTCACTGCATACGGTAATAAAATACGTACCTGGGGAGGGACCTAGCAGGACTTCACTTTTCAGAGCTGTCCTCAAATTAAACTTTGAGCCTTTACATCAGCAATGGTACTCAATATTGAACTAGATTTCCATGCAATAATTAGCTTTAAAAAGGACTAATGTTTCTAAATGTCCGCCAGCTTGGACGATGTGAAATCCTGGGTGATATTATATAGAATATGTACATACCACATACATAGCTTCCCCCCCTCTCCCCTCCAGTGACTGAGGTCCATGAAACTGCAATTGTCAAAATGATTGGTGGTAACTCCCTCCTCAATTAGTAAAATGGGTTTTCCAGCTATGTTTGGAGTAGCCAGGATCCTGGCAGTGAATGATGACTAGTACAGATGTTTTATGCATCTGTCTTAATGAACAGCCAAGACAGGGAGATTACAACTTTTAAGAAGGATGCCAAATAGCAATTTGTTTATACACTTCCTACATGCTTCTAGCGCTTTTACTTCTGAAGGGGCAGCTTTTCCATTTTTTATGCAACACATTGCAGAAACAAACGTTGGAGGTGGATTGAAAGATGTAGAGCAATACCAAAGAGATAAAGTGAAATAAGACAACAGCTTTAACACTTCCAGAGAACAAACAGCTGAAGTATTGACTAGATAGGTTACAGAGAGATGTCACCGTCCAAGTTAATTACATTTTGCACATCAGCTTTGTGGCTGGATAACAAAGTCCTGGTTATGTTTATGTATCATGACTGCAAGATTTGAAACAAGTAAAAGGATGAAGGAAATCACCAGCGCTGTCATTTTTTCCCCTCTCACTAATGCAAGTGAAAAAGAGAAGATGTTTAGATGGTGTGACTGACATAAGACTTAAGCTTTAAGGGAGCATAACCATTTATCCTTGTTTACAGCAAAAGAGAAGGATAAGGAATTGTTTTGTGATAGCAGATGCAGAGCTTTCATTATCAAACACAGTTTTCCCAGAAACTGAAGCATGGGTATTTTAGAAACAAACAAACAGAAAAAGATTGGATAAGATACTTCAAGAAAGTAAGACAGTAGATACACAATTACTCAGATGCAAAAAAGCTAAAAT
This sequence comes from Anarhynchus alexandrinus, assembly GCA_008711295.1. NCBI lineage: Eukaryota > Metazoa > Chordata > Aves > Charadriiformes > Charadriidae > Anarhynchus > Anarhynchus alexandrinus. Next base: position 1,431,401 of record VUYV01000007.1, on the reverse strand, counting down.
GTAAGACTAACACTGCTTATGCCACGCACATATAGAGGACAACAAGTGTTTAAGAAGCAGTATTTGAACAAGTGGTTGCACCCTTTGTATTCTGAATAGATCCTGAGGAAAAGATAAGGTAATCTGCTTCTTGATGCTTCTATGAAAGTCAAGAAACCGACTCTTTATGATAAGTAAAGGTTCCATTACAATCCCAATTCAATTTCAGGCAGTCATGACAATTTGTCTTTCCAGGAAGACCTCATTTTGCATTTCCAGTTTTGTCCCAAGCCTTTATTGTAGCAGGTTTGCTTTCTAACAGCTGCTGAATTGCTCTGCAGAAGTGCCTCTATTGATTAGGACATGAGCACAAATGAATTAAGAATAGAAGAGCTGATTTAAAGTGGGAGGCTGTAACTTTATTAACTTTTGTCACAAGCGGAGATATTACACTGAAATGTTTTTACTTGGTTCAATATGTTGCTAACAGTGTTCCAAGCCAAATAAACATTATACAGCCTAGGCATTCTGATAGTTAGGGCTTTCAACAAAAAAGGAGGAATGCAAGTACAGAAGAGCTATCTTAATCAGAGAGGATTTAAAATACCTTTTTTTTATTATTTTAATAAACCAATATTGCTCATTATCTCTTTAATCTTCTGTATTACACTGGAAGTAATCTAACTGTGTTAAGCTGAAAACTGTGACAAAAATACAAATCCAATCCGAATAAGAAATGTACAACTTCCTACTCCCCAGTAGGCTGGCTCAGAACATCTAGGCTGCTATGAAGAAGATACCTTGGCAATATAGATTCCCTAGAAAAATGCATGCCTGATTCTGTATCTTAGCAGTTGGAGAGATGCACAGTATCTTAGGAATATGATACCTGCACTTTAGAGCAGGACAGGCGAGGTGGTCTCAGTCAGAATGGCTCAACTGCCCTGTTTCCACACATATACAAAGAGGAAACTACAGAGGTGAGCAGCTCTGCTCTCCCGTACCGGCATCTGGCCAGCAGTGGGCATGTACTTATGGTCAAGGTGAAATAAAGTGGGAAAGGACCTCAACCTTGACTCGAGGGTTCACTTTCGAGAGTCAGCCTTCTCCCTGCCTATGGGATCACAGGCACTCTCGGTCTGGGCAGGCAGGAAGATTAAAACTGCAGCAGAACCTACACACTTGCACTGAGAAGGATCCAAACTCTGCCACACACTGTTCAAATACACAAAGAAAGGCAGCTTCAAAGATTCCAATAATACATAGCATAAGTTTTTACATATTACAGAGTTTATAACAATATTACTAATTGTTCTCTGACACCTGAACATGCAATTTAAACATACACATATTACTTCATCCTCTAATGCTTCAAATGCAACCAGTGAACCGTGGTTCTACCAGAAAGCAGACTTTTCTGCAGCAAGACACCACTGCTGTGATATCAGTTATTTATATTTGCATGACAAACAGTTACTGGCTCTTTGCCTAACGCGTTGGTGTTGGAACATTTGGTCCAAACAGCGCGTCTGCCAGCTAAGAACTGCGCTGAATCTGTCAGAAGGCGTTAGATAAATGTGTCACCCCTGACAGCCTGCATGTGTATAATTTGAACTACAATAAGTGCAAGTTATTGACCACAATGCAGTCTGTACTAGGATTGCACACACTTCCCACGCAGACGTAAATAGTGATCGCAGCTATAGACCCATTTCTATTTTCTGACTGAGGGTGTTGTACTGTTGCCCACCACTTTGAATATTATTTCCATTTCATGCAAGCAACAGAAGTGGGCCAAACCAGCCTCTACAGTCAAAAAAATCACAAACAAAATAAACAGAAAAAAACCCCCACACTCCTATCCCCGGGACTCAAAATCTGTCGCATACATTAGGATATTAAATACCACAAGCAAGTTCTCAAACCACCTTCCTCTTAGACTCTACCATGCTCACAACGCCTCACTGCAGAATACCTATTCCCCAATCAATACATGCGAAGTGAGCAGCTCGGGCAATCAAATCCTACAATCAAGAAAATGAGCTACCAGAACCCTCACCGGTCACTCTTTTGCATATCTTTCACTATATGATGCCAGATGTACTCCAATCCACATGTTTAGCCTGTGCTGAGATTGCCGTAACGAGGCAGAGGCAGAGCTCGGCGTAGCGGTGCAGGCTGGTCCGCGAAGGCTACTCTCTGCTTCACCAAGGCTCTGACCCTACTCCCTTTGAACCCAGCAGGGGCTGGCTTTCAAAGAAAAGAGGAGTAAGCCCAAAGGTACCCACAGTACAGGCACTATCAGATGAATACTCTTCCAGTGGGATTCCACTGATTTTAAGGAAAACTTATTTTTGGTGCCTCATTCAAACGCAGAAAAGCATTCTTTACAAAGCAAATAGAATGAATTGTAATAATTGAAAACAGCGTGAGCCCTCGCTGTTAATTTGGGGAAAGGGATCTTGAAAACTGAACAGTTACCATCTGAAGCAATGATGAAGAACTTACCAGCAATTTATATAAATACCAACCAAATGTAATAGGAATTTAACTGAACAGCAGATGGAAAGGAAAAAAGTTGTCTATGCTTCTGCAGAACAGCTTACCGTAAATGAAACCAGCAGGGGATCTACTGAGTGACATCATACTTAGATAATAAATAGATCTTCCCTGGCAAAATTATGACCCAAAAGTATAACACGCTTTTTGAAAGCTCAAAAAAAATACATAGAGCATACAATTTTTATTTGTCCTGTTCTCTGGAATAGTAAGAAGTGACTAAGAAAATCCTAGCTTTGTATCTTTATACTACATTATGGACACTCATTCTGTTGGGTTTTAACACTTTGTTCCTCAACTTTAAGCAAGAATTAACTATATTGTGCTCTTTAGTTGTTATTTTGTTTCCTTTTGAGATGCTGAGGATTTAAGTCAATAAAAGCAAGTGATTGTCCTTATCAAAACAGAAGACTTAACTTGCCTGGAGGTTTCTGAAGTGTGATTTCTACTGTCAATATGCTCACGATTACTGCAGTCATCAATATACTTCACCTCACTGCAGTCAATTACAGCAAAACTATGTCTGCATATATTTTACCCTAATCTTCAACATGCTTAAGCATGGGAATTAACCTACTGAACCATACTTAATTATATTTATTGTCAGAAAAGGACAGTTAAGCGACTGTCCTCAAGATCAGATTCACCTTTTGTGCAAACAGCAGCCCTGAGCGAGAACTCTGGTGTGGCCGGAGCAAATTCTAGAGAGGTTAGTACAGCCACACAACCAGGGAACTGCTTCCGTGGGAGACAGGCACACGGAGCTCCCAGGTCGTCAGCCACAACAGAGACCATTCTGTCAAACAGATGAGGACAGGTTTTCTTCCAGAGCCAGATGTGCCAGATAAAAAGCTCTTGCCAACTTTCTTGCAACTGTTCCTACTTTCCCCTCCCAAAGCTACTTTTGGGAATGCCATTCTTACTTGCTGCCAGTCAGAGCGAGCAGGATGGCTTTAGCCAATTTCTAGAGCAAGTCTCTCGGAATCCAGTTTTCTGACTGAAATGGGTCAGGGAGCTTTCAAAAGAGCAATTGTGCCGGTAGGGGAGAAGACCCTACAGGAGAGAACAGCAGGGAGGAGGGCATCACTTACAGATGATAATTGCTTCCATAGGCGAAACTAGATGCAGAAGAGGACATCTGTCGCCAGCCTGTGAGTGTTTATGAGCTCCCAGTTAAGCACACGCACAGCTGACTGAAGACCGCGATTACTGCAGTCCCTCCGTGTGCCTAACACAGCTACACAGGAGTGCGCCACGTGTGTCCTTTCCTCTCCCACACCAACCAAAATCTCAATTTATTTTTCACTGAGTCTGTCCGGTGGAAAACATACTGTAATAAACCCAAGTCAAAGAATTGTTAAATATTTTACTGATCTTTTCACCCATATTTTAATGATTTTACTTTCCATACAATTTGAAAGTACTATTCTGAGAATCCTTTGAATTATTTATATATCATACAGTGAGGCCAACCTAGAACACCAATAAATATTATGTAGATACGGAATGTGAAAGTGCTTTGTCTATTTGCCATTGTGTTATTTGTACAGAACTCTTGAATAACAAGAAAATATGACTAACAGCAATAAAACTCATCTTTTTTTGATATTTGAGAGTTCAGACTGTTTGAAAATGCACCATGCTCAGTGTTACGCTAGTAAAATTACACTTTGCCTCTCAAGCTAACAAGCATTTCCATTAAACATAGCATTCTCAGCAAGATGTTTTCTCAATAGTGAATAGTTTGATTGACAAAGGATTAGATTACTGCTGAGCCATTCGTTATTTATGGCTCTTAACACCTGTTAGGTGTTAAATTTACCTTTTCACATCTCTACTGCGCAAGATATCTGCTCCCACTTTGTTAACGTCCTATGTTTTACACCAATGATGACATTTCAACATACAATGGAATAAAACCGATGCCTTTTTGAATATTATACTGAGGTTTTTTTCCAATTTATATTTAATAATTTCACAGACTATTTTTTTTTCCTCCCAGAATGGATTCAACGAAAGAATTTTAGAAGAAAAGCAATGCCAAATTTGGTGTTTTTCTTGTTGCCCCCTGCAATTTGACATGATAAAATAAAGATTTTTTTTTGTACTGTCTAATAAAGTGTCTATAGACACTACTGTTTCTTTGAATAGCAATGGCAAACAGTAATGGATATAACACATATATGCCTTGAGACCATCAAGAAGGGATTCCCTTATGCACTATGAATAATAAACTAAAAGGGGCTCTGTATATCTGTGTGATCAAATATCACATATAATTTAATGGAAAAACTATAATTATCACCTGAATTTTCTCTTAGACTAAAGAAAATCATTATCCTGTTGCAGTAGTACAGTTAAAAACCATTGAGACTATCAGAGCATCACAGTGTATTTGTACAGACAGGAAGTGTTCAAATGTTTTAATAAGGTGCTGTGCAGTAATAACTTCAGTGTGTTCCCAAATCACAGAATTAATTTACAGTCCTTTTATAAAACTAAATGGATTTAATAAAGTCTGATCATAAATTAACACTAACAATTGATGTAAATTGCACTGTTAGTGAAATTTATTTCAGTTATGTTACTGTTTACAGTATTATAAACCATAATTTTAACATATTGCAGGCTGAAGGGCAATTGGTTTAATATGGGAAACAGATTCGAAGGCAGGGAGGTGACCTGTTTGCAGAATTCTCCTAAATCCCAGGACAATTATTAGAGAAGCACTTATACATAATCTTGACAAAAGCAGTGGAATGTGGCACTGTAGCAATGTGCTTTCCTGAGAGATCTTTTAATTAAACACATGCAAAGGAAAAGGTTAAGTGAAAAGTAAACAGTTCCTAAACAGGCATGATGATCAGAGCTTAACCCACATAAAAGTGGCAGAAGACAGTAGCAGTATTAAATAAGACCTCAGGAGCTAGGCTGGCCAGAAGCCTCAGAGTCCTGTGAAGCGCACATCTATGTGACTCAATCTATTCATGTTCACACTGAGCATATTCAGAGACTCGACAAAATATGTATGCAAGTATTCAACTCCATAATACACTACAGCAACTTGCTTTGCTATTTCCTCCTTTTGAAAAATGTTTCCATCAGAACATTTTAAAGCCAACTCCGGTCCGCTGCTTCAAGATTCAGGACTATAATGGGAAGAACTGCATAAAACCTACAGCAAGCCCAGACGAAACTCAAATTAGTCAGTTCATTTTTGTGTGTGAATTTTCTGTTCTCTTTCGATGGTATTTCATTCAATGAGTTAATTGAAGTGGGATCTATTTTTCAGATGTCAAACAAAGAGATGGGCAATGGATCAAAACCATATGATCAACTTGCCCGAACAGCACGTAATTCTGTTTGCTCTGGAGGAGGAGGATCTCTGCACCAGCTACAAATGAAGCTGGCGTGCCTACTTCCTCAGGGTGAAAACTGGTACTTCACTAAAGCCTTTGGAAAACTACTCAGAAGATAACAGGAGAGTCTATTCTTCCAAATACATTCATAAGATAACACGCAAAACTACTAAAATGCGGTGAAGAACAAGAATCCTTGGGAAGACAATTTCTCAGAAAATTGAGAGCCTCAGGTTCACCTCTAAGTCAGGTGACTTAGAGGAGAGGAGCCCAGAGAGGACATCCATCTGCAGTTCCTGCTATTCCAACCAGTTCTAAGTGGCTCTTACATACCATTATGTACAGTTTAGTGCCTCGTCTTCCTAAGATCCATGCCACCACTTCTTTAAGTCCTACAGGGAACACACTCCGAATTTTCAAACATGTAAAACTTTAAATGGAAACACCAAATGTGCCTTTCTAAATCTCATCCCAGTAGAGAAGAGACTATGCAGATTCAAAATATACAATATATGTACCAGAAGTAAGATTTAACTGGAATTTACGTGCTTTAATCCACAAGAGTAACACTTAAAATTCTCATCTACTCCCTACAAACACATACATTTTCACCAGCAGTATTTCAGGTGTTACAGACATGCTTTTCTGCACATGCCCAGAAGGATCACAGTCTTATCAGAGCTGAGCAGGTTGGTATCATCTCACACAGACTCCCTGCAGAATCTTCAGCATAGATGCTCTCCTGCTATGTTCCCCAAAGGGAACATTTGGGAAGGTATGACAGCACAAAACACAGCACCAGATGCTACTTTCATTGAAAAACACAGCTTGGAGTGGGAAGAGGCAGTGTTCCACATTTATCCATGAACTGGTGAGACCAGACCTAAGCTAGAATAAGCGTGCCCTTCTCTTTGGTATCTACCTCAGCAGCATTTGTCTTCAGCACTAAACTAGAGAAAAGGGGTTCCCTCTCTCCTTCTGGCCCAGCCAATTTGTCTCATATTCTTCTTCAGGTCCAATTATATGGGACCTAAATATATTAACAGTTTACACACTGCTACAGAGCTCATCTTCTGCTCCCTCTTCTACCTACCAAACCTACCAAACCTTTTTTCCCTGGCCACAATCTTCACGTGGACAGGCTGCAGCTTGTCTGATCCCTTGATGAGGTAAGNACAATCTTCACGTGGACAGGCTGCAGCTTGAGGTAATTCACCATACTATCCCTGAACAACCATTTTTCTGGAGAAGGAGATGGGGATTGGGCTTGGTTTTTTCTGGATCTGCTAGTTGAATCAGCTCAATAAATGGTCAGCAAAGCACCAGACTCCGGACCGGCCCAAGGCCCACGTGGCTGGAAGCAGAACTGCTCAGTGAAAGTGGGGGTTACATCACTATCTTTCCTTTCGGAAGATGCAGCGTTACAGAAAAGAGAGAGCACAGCTGTTTGAAAAAAGTATTTGGGATCTATGACAAACGGGGTTTCTGGGACACAACCCTCAGTATGAAGACAGGTGTTTTCTGCCCCAAAGGTAAGCAAAAAACACCTGAGAGAGATATGACATAACCTGAAAAGGACTATGTTGATATTTCTGTTAATGATTATATCAAATGTGCCATATTAAGTTATTTTCTATTTATTCCTTAAGTTTTCGATACAAGTTTTCCAGGTTTCTTCTTTATCCGAGTACCCTGTGGATATTCTAGTTCCAAACCCACCTAATCAATTCAGCATTTATGAATAATGCTGACTATATTTATAATGCATGGACTTCTCAATACAAAATCAGATAAAAGATATGAAAAGGAACAATAATTAAGTTTTGTTACCTGTTTTTCTGTGAGGAAAGGACTTATCAAGCTAAGATTAAAAAACAATCCCCTTTTCAAAAAAATCTTAATATTATTCTCTAGAAGATATTGGTTTGGCATATTTTCAAACAGTACGAAAATAGGAAATAATACTGTTAATGAAAACATCTGAACAGCCTAAGGTATTTGACCTTTCACAAAGCTCACTATAAATAGCTTCCAATACTGTGACTTACACTCTGCAACTGCACCAGATTGATAAGGAACAATGGCAATGCTAAGGGAGGAAACCAGAGTATGAAACGCTCTCCAGTATTTCAGATACTACAATGTAAAACATTCCTGTTAATACGCTGTGAATACCAAGGTGGTTGAATTCAGTCATGTGATGAACTACTTGAAAAGGATATCAGAAATGCACCAGGATAAACAAAGAGGAAAAATGACTCTTATTTCTGTAAAAGAAGGTTCCATTTGTTTTGAAATAACCTGTTTCTTTTAATAATTCCCTAAATAACCTGTGACTCAGCATTATGTGACATTAGGCAGTATCTTAAGGAATACATCTCTCAGCCTAAGCAGAGACAAGGTGGTTTGGCAAGGAGAAATACAATAAAAAAAAGAAGATAGGGTGGAATAATGTTTTAAGAAGAGTTGCACTCTCTCAAAACACACTATTCCATATTTCTGTGAAGCAATCTTTTCCATAGTAAATCCATCTCCAGAATGAATTTATTTCCATTGCTTGGAAAAACCCCACCATAATTCATAATTCCATGTCAAGTCCAGTATAGGAAGGGGTTTTACTTGTTAAAGGCAACTATTTTCTCTCTTGGGTGTAAAAATAGTGCAAAAAGCATGCTACAAACACAGGTAAACAGTACTGTTAGCTAGGTTAAGCCCTTCCACAGCACCTTCCTATTCATAATATTGCCCCAAAAAATAATACCTCAAAATTAAACAAGTAAGGTCTTTTTTAATATTTACCTTGTCTCCAGTGTTTTCCTTTTCTAGAATTCATTAGACACTGACAAGACTAATTTAGTAACCAAAGCACCAGATCTATTTTGTACCCTATCAACAGTCACTGCAAGCCTTGGGGTGCACAATTTTTAGCACCGTAATTCCATCACAAAATGTTTCCTGTGCAGTTGCAGCTTCTTTGCATATGAAGATCAGCATATTAAACACACAATACTATCTGAACACTAATTTCTAATGAAAGTGACCACTAATATAAGAATCATCAGTCCCTGCTAAAGTATTAAGTGTGTTAAAGCCAGAATTCTTCCTTTATACATTATAAATGCCAATAAGCTGCCTTAGTGCCCACAAGTCTGTCATAATCCATGCATGAGATTATCCCCTTTTACTACTCTGGAGTACATTCTGAATACAATTCTTGTTACGTTTCCTTTGGGAAAAGGGAAAGGTTACTACTTAAAACTGCTTCATCTGAAATATTTCATAATTAACTCAATGTTAATTCTGTGCTACAACACAAACATAATCATGTTATTAAATTAATATTTAATTATAAAATAATCACTGTGCAATATAAAGGGTAAAAATGAATTACAGAATTATTACAGGATAATTAAATATTTATCATTGAAACATATGAGTGACAATTTGTGACCATAATGTGCTGAGAAGAATTTTGCCTGCAACAAACTGCTGTGAACCACAGTCAATCTGTTTCCTTATCTTTTACATTCAGATTAATATGTCAGGCTTTATCATCTTTTTGTGAGAGTAACCATGGGGTTTTATTCAGACATATTATCCCACATCAGTAAATATACAATTATTAGTACAAAATTATATTATTCACTCAATAGGAGTAATTAAGTTACCTTTTATAACTGTTCATTAATAATACCACAATTTACAAATGTTTTCTTTTCCTCATGTAGATTTGTATAAATAGAGGAAAACTAGAGGCCTGAAAATTTCTGAGGTGTTGAAGGGAGTGAGACAAGAACTCCTCCATGGTCAGGAAACACCTCACCTAAAAACCCTTGGGTTCAGCCTAAACCGCTTTTTATACTCTAAGTTTACAGTGAAAAACAACGCCACAGAAATACCTGTAGCTGCATTGACAGACGAATTCTCTCTCCCTTCGCCACAGACAGCAGCCTCAGGTACAAACATTTCCATATGCAGAATACTTCTTTCGACCTAAAAATCTGGGCTCAAAGTTCAGCAGTGCTGGAACACTCTGCGCCACACGATGGGAAAGAACATTAAAGTTTTCACAAGGCACTTTTCTCCCAGAAGCTACTTCTTTTGGAAATGGAGACAAAAGCAGACAGTGAGAAAGCAAGTGTGTTACTTCACTGATAAAAACAGCTTCCCTTGAAACTTTCACTGGATGATCACCTAAAGGAAAGTGACGATCCTTAGAGTATGACATCGAAATGTTAACCATTAGCAGTATCCTCACTCTACGGACGGCAGGAAAATAAAAATGCTCCAGAAAAGAAGACTCTCAATTTACCATAGGTCTAATACGTGATCCAAGGGATAAAGTTAAAAGCATTTACTGCCGCTGCAAGACACCCAGCAGCTTATTCTGCGTCTGAAGGTGATGGGTTTCTTCTGCAAGGACAGATAGCACCAGTGGTGGCACAGAGAAAAGATGTCACTAGTCTGCTTTATTCTCTGCATACACTGAAACCTAGTGGCAAAGGTAGATATTGCCAGCGAATTTCTGCTGTGAAGCTCAGTGTTAGATTCAGAAGACCCATCCAAACCTTTGCTTTGCCTATTCTCCCCTTCCTTTTATCAGCACCAAATCCCACTTACGTGGGAAATTGTGAAAAATGATCAAAATAGCTTTGATTTCATCCCTACAGAATGGCAAAAAGCTAATTCTCCAAGAGCGTTAAAGTTGCCAAATTGAGAATCTTTGAATTCCTATAAGATATTTTACTGTGAGGACTGGAAACGAGCACAAGAAGGCTCAAGGAGAAGGAAAAATCACACTAGATGGCAATAAGCTGAAGATAGCAAACCCCTCCACTATAAACTCATTCCTTACAATTAATACCATTAGTAATACTGACAAAATAGATAAATCAAGTAGCAGGTTGCAAATATACATTTGAAATAACTTCAATATCAAAAGTAACTAAAACTTTCCCGGCACAATCTCTGTTTAGTCATTAAAAAAATTAGTTGAGCTAAGGAAGAAATACCTGATGCAGAGTAAAGAAACTTTAAAAACTTTGCAATCTGAAAAATAACAGATGGACAAAGATAAAAACCAGGCCCCCTCGTTTGGTAAGCTACCTATGGATAGCATTTTACTAGAAGTATGTACTTCTCAACCAGAAATGTTAATTATTTTCCTGAGAGTTTTAATGCTGTTGTGGTATCTGGAGGGAAATATCAGGAAACAGAAAAAAGAAAATAAGTTTTTTGGGGGTTTCTTTTTGGGGGGTTTGGGATGTTTTTGGTTTGTTTGGGGTTTTAGTTTTTTTTTTTTAATCTATTAACCCCGATCTTGTTCTCACAAATGCACTACATGACCAGAGACAGGCCCAATGATGGAAAAAGTGCAAAAAGTTTCTTGCTATTTCCATTATTAACAAGATTATTTTCACTGATGCTGCAAAGAAAATAGTGATTAAAGTGTTTGAAGGCTTGTAGGGAGAGGTTGCATATTTTATTTGACAAACAGACAGAAAAAGCGGACAAGTTATCAGCTGCAAAAAGTCCTTCTTTGGGTCTGAAATAGAACCTTTCCCCATCTGGCATTTGTAACTGCTTTAAAACCTCCTCTATGAAATATGTATTTTGGGGGAAGTTATTCCACAAAGAATTTGAATTTAAAAGACTCCATTTAAAAGATTTTGCTATCAAGAAGGAAAAATTTAAGGACAATGCCACACCAACAGAAGTTGAATGATAAATAACCTCATTCCTAATGGATTTACTGAGAGATTTCTGGTGAAAAAAAAAAAAGGAAGTAACAAAGCTATTACATGAGAGCTGTTTGTGGGTTATATGAAGACAGTGAAATAGGCATATGAAAACAAGCAGCACCACTACGGTCATTAAAACAGCTAAAACTAGGAGACATGTTTAACAAGCATTTAACTTCAGAGACTTTTTTTTTGCTATGGTGGTTGTGTTGAACTAGCGAAAAGTAGAAGGATGTACCTTAGCATGATACCGGATTTCAGAAGACAGTACAACCTCATTGACAATCTCAATCTCACTCTCACGGCTTGCTCTGCCCATACAGACTTGTATTCAATACATGATTAAGTGTAAACTCATGTTACCTGGTTCACTTGAACAGGATGAGTCATTTATTCAGATACACTCGCACGCTGAAGCACCAATAGGGCACTAAACATCTTTTACCTATGCCAGCATGAACTTCTACAGAAATCTTGCTTTGCATCAGCGTGAGACAGGAATGCAGAATTTAACACCTATTACAAACTGGCTCTTCCTTCAGCTGTTACCAAATAACAAGGTATTATTTGTTGCTTCCTAGGTATCTTGGTGATTAATGAAGTTTAAGAAGGCCACCTTCACTAATAATATGTGCCTCACATTGATCATGTTTCCAGCAATCATTAGTATTCATTAGCAGCAGTCAACTTCTTAATTCCTTTTTGCTTAAGTCCAAATTATTGTAAGTTACTTACAACACCCTGTAGGAAAGAACAAGGCTCTCACAAATCTTAATGGCTTATTCCCAGATCTTCATATACCAGCACTTTTGGGAAATACATGCACACTGCAAAAATATCCTAGCTGCTAGTCCACAGAATTAACTGCACATAAAACTCTCCATACAGAGTAAGCAGAAGATAAGCTTGCATCAGGCACGTGGCAGAAATACAAGATACGGGAAGGCAAAATAACTTCCTCTTTCACATCTCGCCCTCTCCTGTAAATTCAGTTTTGTAGCCTTCTCCTTCCCCAGGCTGTATGATGCAGTCTCTTTGCACTGTAGGTATTTTCTTACAGGATCATTTTATCATACAATTTCTCAATATAATTTCATCGGTAAGCTCCCAAGCCAGTCTCATACTAGGAGCTTGTCCAACAAGCCTATCAATTTAAAATACACAAAGCCACCTTGTCGTTTATTTTCTGCTCCCCTACTCACTCCTGTCTGGGCTGACTTGCCTTCTAGCCCTGTGCTGGATTCACCTGGGGAGGTGCTGGCGGCATGGGGAGGCGCGGGGTGGGCTCTGTGAGGAGGCACCGGGGCTGCCCTCAGCCGGGCACAGCTCCAGGCACCGGAGCAGAGATGCCCCTGCAGCCTGTGGGAGAGACCATGGGGGACCAGGCGAGAGGGGGAGGGAAGGAGCGGCAGAGGGAAACCACTGTACACTGGCCATACCTGCCACCCCCAGAGCCGCTCGGGGAGGGGAGAGGAATCTGGAGGGAAGGAGGGAGGTTAAGCATGGGAAAAGGCAGAGGAAATGTGCTATTTTAATTTTTGTCTTTTGGTTTCTTACTACCTGAATCTCTTTTAGTTGAGAATAAAAATTATTTTTCCCCAAGTCGCGTCTCTCTTGCCTGTGACAGTAATTGGTAAAGAATTTTCCTCTCTTTATCTCAGCCCAAAAGCTTTCTCATCCTATTTTCTCCCCTGCCCAGCTGAGGAGGGGGAGTGAGCGAGCAGCCGGGTGGGAGTTTGGCTGTCAGTCAAGGTTAAGCCACCACAGCCACAGAAAAGGCACAAAGGATACACCACAGTACTTGCCTATACGTCTACACAAAAATAGAAAAAGTGATGAAACTATTTCCTCGTGTTTCACCCGGCTACATTAACATGCTTGTACTGAGACTGATGGGAAAGCTTAGTTGGAACAGTTGAGGACGAGACCTGGCTCACACTCTAAAAGCTCAGATCACAGAAGTCTTGTGTCTGTATCCACACAAGCACACTTAATAGTACTTTTAAAAAATGTTTGAACAAATACATTCCACCTTACATAAGCACTAACACTATAACGTACTTCATGCAGGAATGCTAAATCCTCCCATTACTGTAGTTTACACTGAAGACCAAGCATTGCTAAACTGGTACAAAAGAGTATATCCTCAACTTGTAACTTTACCCACTTACTTTAACTAGCTCTTTATTTAAGTAAGGAAGGGAACTTAGGTGGATTTCAAAGACTTCTTATCCACAACGATATCATCCTATTATTTCAAAACCTACCTGGGGACATTGCTAGGTCTTTCCCATCAGGTTCTCCACTTTACACTCTGTGTATAAAAAGTATTCCAAATAATATCCGTATGTCCTCCTTATCACTTTTTTCTTTTGATTAAAATATTCAAATGCTACAATACAAAGCATCAAAGTTATAAGATTTATGAATACGTATCCCATCTGGCATTGGTTGCCACAGTCTGCGGTTCCTAACTGCAAGTATATGAGTAAATCTGAAATTATAATTCTTCAGAGACCATCAGGATGACATAAATTTGCTAAAATCGGTAACACTACATGAAATACACAAGAAACATCGCACGCCTTAAAGAGCAGTGTATATATACTCCATAACAGGAGTTCAAATATAGGAAAACAAGTTAAGCCTATGATAATTTTTGCACTGAGGGATATAAATAAAATATAATACCATAAACAGAGACTGTCTTTTGGAGAGTTAGTTTCTTCTAATCCCACTATTTCATTTAAATGAAACTGAAATATAGTTATTCACAACTGTAGAACCCAAATGTACAGGAAAAACACAGATCTCAGGTCAGAAGTCTGTTGAAGAAAAAATAGTTCACTGCATTTACCCTGTGCAGTGTGCATTTGCACTAGTGCAGGCACTGCATTCAGGAGAGACTTCTTTCTTCCTAAGGTGAACTTATCATGTAATAAGAGAACTAAAACAAAACCACTGTCAAAGTTTACTAACCCAGTGTGCCAACACTCATATTCTCTTGCTAGCTGTAGTCTTGCACTTCTTGTGCCTAACGGAGCTTTCTGAAGCCACCTCATTTACATTCAAACCTGTCCAGCCAGCCCAAGGCCCACCCACAGAACTGGAGGTCCACAATGTGCTCCTCTAGCCAAGCAGCTTATTGTCTCTTCCACTCTAGGCTCCCTCTTCTCCTCTCTTTTGACATCACTGGAAGAATAGCAAAGGAATGAGGAGAGCAAGAAGGTAAGATTTGGATGCAGATTTCAACATGGAAGGCTGAAAACTTTTCCACACTGAGGTCCATGGAGCTCAACCCTGCCAATCACTGTCACGGGGACTTTCTGCACCCAACGAGGTGGCCAGTAACTCCCAAAGCTGATTTCTCTCTATGACCCAAGCAATGTACTGTGCTGCGATATGATATGCTTTCTGATGTGGATGCTTGACTTTGATGAATGCTTCTGTGTCATAAAAAGAAATAACTAACATACCTGCTCTTTCTTAAGAGCTAATTCAAAAGCCTGACAGCTAATAACATATGCACCTCCAAGCAGCAGCTATTAATGAACCATTCTGGGTAGCTGGGTTTTCCTGTCAACTTTTCAGGCCTGAGAAAAGAGTAGGCAACCTCAGCCTTCTCCATATGAACGATCACGGAGGTATTTGTCATTCACAGGCCCAGTTTCATCCATGGGTGAACTATGGACTGACCTGTGGATTGGCATATGGCATACGGCCAAAACCAAACCAGCACTTCAGCCTTCAGTTACACAGAGGACAGTGAGATATCGTAAATAATCTGACTGGGCCAAGTGGTTAAGCAGCTAAGACATTCATTTTCCACTGGATTTCTTTGTAGCAAAGAAACAGCTAAATAAATAATAAAGCAGATTTTAGAGAAAGGCTTGAAAAATTAATGGAAATCTGAGTTATCAAGCCTGGAAAAGCCTGAAGTGGAGCTAGCTGAGTAGTTTTGATCAAATCAGAATAGTCAGGAAACTGTTTCACACCAATGCAGACATCTCTGGGAATACTTTTATAGTGACACCACTTCGGCACACTTTATTAAACTTGTTAAGACACATTATAATCATATCTGACAAATGAGTAAGTTTGGATTTATTCCAAAATGAATCTACATATCACTATAGTTAATTTACATGCTGACTTAAAAATATGAAATTAGGCAGTAGACGTAATTGCCTTCTGAAAGGTAAAGTATAGCAGCAAAATAAATAAATCAACCAATAAAATAATTTGCTTTCCAGATGATACAACTCTTAAACCTCCTCTGAACCCTGGCAATACAAAACAGCTCACGATGAAGGAAAAGAGCGATTCCACTTCACTTGCCCTATTGCTGGGTTGCAAAAGCTGGAGCTAATTAAGGGATGTGAACTTATAGCAGAAAGCTTGACTCTCACTACTGCTTAAATATACAAAAGAAAAGCAATGACTATTTGTTGCTGATATTCAGGGACTCCAGGTAGCACTGAATACTAACACTGCATTACTGTTCTTTCTTCAACATCCTTTTTCTGGCTCAAACTTTAGCCAATTGCGTTGACATTTCCCACACTGGGTCTCTCTCCCTCCCTCCCTTCCTCTCTCTCTCTCTGGCTGAGCTTTTCTTTTTCATTTTTGATACTTTCATCCTGATCAGCTCAGCCATTTCTGACACTGGCAGTGGGAGAGAAGAATTTTGCACATGTAAATAGTTCCCAGACTTTTTTGTTTTGAAGCCTGCTAGCGTTTCCACACTTCCCACACATGTAAGCAGACACTCAAAGATTAACAAGCAAAAGAATCTGTTCTCACTGACTGAACTGGAGCCTCTCGCAGCTCAAACTGTTGGATTTTGCTGACCAAACTTTACAAGAATTGTAACTCTGTAGGAAAGTGGGTATTAAATACTGTTTGTAACTACACAGGGCATGTTCCAATACCATAGACTGAGTAAGCACGTTCTGTTCTTGGGTAATAAGGGTGGAGAAGGATTTCAATGATAATTGCTGCTACAAGATGCAATAAGGTATTTGTACTAAAAGCAGAGATCTTTTGTCTCCTTGCACTCTGCTGGCATTCTAGCACCACTGAATCACAAGCTAAAGAAAGAAAGAAAAGGAGGAGTCTGAAACTGCAGAGAAAGTGCCAAAAAGCTGACTTGTCAAAAGAAGAGGAAGCTGATGGTCAGGAAGAAAACAGGATTAGTTAGTGTTTATGAAGGATAAAGAGCTGACGCTTGGGAGCGCAGAACCAAGAAGGAGCTGATAAAGCGAGCTTAGGTTTTATAGTCAGTACATTCATGCTGGGGAACAGCACCGTAATCATGACATACGAACACAAAGGGGCAAAATGCCAACAATCTGTTATTTCTTAACTTTTAAAGATACGTAGAATTTTGTTTCACTTTTATTTTGTGTACATTTGGTGGAACATACACATGCCGAGAGCAGGTGCAAAAATGAAATTTCATTTTCTGGGAAATTTATATTTTCAAGAAAAGTAAGACTGAATGAGGAAAGTAAGCCAAAACTTGAAAGCATGTATTTATTGCCAAACTCTGGCTTTTCTAGAATGAAATGTCCACTCCAAGGTACCAATCTACTTGCTGAACTGATCAGTGGTCACACTAGAGCAGGGCATCCAAGCAGCTTTGGCAGCTCTAGATGGCTCTGGACAAAATATCCGTCAGTTCCATGGCTGTTCACCTCTGACTAGTACAGTAGATTTTTATTCTGACTATGGATCTTAATTTCAGTCTGCACCTGCCACAACTTCTATCACAGCTCATTAGGAATCTCCCACA
Source organism: Anarhynchus alexandrinus (assembly GCA_008711295.1). Taxonomy (NCBI): domain Eukaryota; kingdom Metazoa; phylum Chordata; class Aves; order Charadriiformes; family Charadriidae; genus Anarhynchus; species Anarhynchus alexandrinus. The sequence goes on along the minus strand of VUYV01000007.1, from coordinate 1,413,969 downwards.
GTCAGGAAATCTGGAGACCAGATGCCAAGCAAGTTGGCCATCCTAGAGATCTAGTCTAGAAGCCATGGCTTATGAAAGCACATGGCAAGTGATCCCAAATACATGACCCCAAGAAGCCTTGGGGGCTTGGCAACCCATCTGCATTCATCTAGAGCCAGATGAGCAATTTAAAAGAAAATGAAGTTTCATTATGAGCTCATAAAAAATGAAAGCACTTATGTGAAATACTTCCAATCGGGCAATTTGGCGAATTCCACAATTGTAAAAGTCCCAAAATACAAGACCTGTGACTAGTACAACCATCTGGTAAATAAATGCAAGAAAAAGTCTAATTTTCATGTTGTTCTCCTCATTTGCTAGGTCATATACTCCTAATTTTGTGAAAACTCTATCAACAGAATACAAACATCAGATCCCTCCTATGGGAAAACCCTCTTTATTGCAAAGGCAGCACTTACTACAATTTACAGTTTGCTCCCATGCTACACAATGCACATACAGCATGTTACTGTAATGTAAGTAGTATCAGTGTCACATTTTTTAAAATCATACAAAAAGTGGATATTTATTGAGAAGAAAATCTGAACCTCTAACAATGCACAGTTGTTGGGGGATGACAGGGAAAATCATACAATATATTTCACTCTGGGACTTAGGAGTAAATGCTTCAAATAGAATGTACTTTCTGGATGATGAAGAACACGCAGAGCAGAGCCACACAGAGAACTAATGACACCGGAATACAATTACAATTACAACTGATCCAAAGACTGCTCTCCAAAAGCAAACATTTTTTAGAACTGCTTTGGGATCTATGTGGCAATTTAAGGTGGCTTCTTTAATGATGGAACTCTTGCAACAATGGGAAAAGCTCTGTGCCATAAACTTGAAAAATGCTTACTTCTCCTTTCCCATATAACACACAAGCATTTTGATTACCACTCTACACTAAAAGGATGTTTCAATTTAAAGCTCTTCAATAGGCTGCCAGGAACGCTCTGCTCAATGATAAGTCTATTGTACAAGACAAGTGAGGAGAACATTACCTTTCTAAGTGGCCAGGAAAGTATGTTATTTACAGCCAAGTGACAAAACAAAAAGAAATGTGGAAAATGTCAAAGACAATCCAAGACCACAAGCATTAACAAATAGTCTGAGAAACCACGTGACTTTTTTTCCCTTCTTGCTCTCCCCCATCCCATTGGTCTTTATATACTTTGAAGTTTAAAAGTGACACAAAATTTTCTAATGGAAGAGTCAAAGCAAAACCATCTCAAGATGATGTCTAGTCAAACAATGATAACCACCAAATGAAATATTTCAGGAGAATGCAGAGGGGGACGGTTAAAGATCACCTACGACAAATTTGACACCTATCATTGATAAAGGTGTGTAGTAATATTGATTATGGATGCTTCGTGATGTGTTACAACTGTTGCTATGTAAATGGACTCTGATGTACAGCTCCACAAGCAGTTGCACAGGCATGATCCCATTGGCACAGCTCACACGACCGGAGTGCTGCAAGAAATATGGGGTCTTGAGGAAGGACAGGAGCGGAGGGTAAGGAAGAGGGCCAAAGAGCAGCTTAGACACATGCAGCTTTGCTGCAGAACTGGTGAGAAGCTAGTTTAGAGCTTATGGGTAATGACCACAGAACAGACAATCACGGGTGACATGATGGTGGGTGTCTGGTACAGATTAAGAAGACAAGGTAGATGAACCCTCAAAGATCTGGAGTCTGCCTCATGGTCACAGGGCCCACTTCTCACTGGGAACATTAATGACTGAACATTTGCTGGAAGGGTGACATGACAGGACACAACAAATCCAGGAGATTTCTGGAGAGAGTTAATGAGAATTTTTTGACACAGGTGATGAGCCAGTTAACCAGGAGAGGCCTGCTGTTGGACCTACTACCTCATAAATAAGAAAAACTGTTTGAGGATGTGGAGGTCAATGACAGCCTTGGCTGCAGAGACCACATGGTGGAGTTTAAGATCCTGAGAGAAGTGAGGAAAACAAACAGCAGAATTACAACCCTGGACTTCAGGAAAGCAGATTTCAGGTTTTTAAGGGATCTGTTAGCAGAGCACAATGGCAGACTGCCCTAAAGCGCAAAGGGGTCCAGGAGAGCTGGCTCATCTAGAAGAAGGGTCTAGGAGAGTGAAGCATTTCAACAGAGGAAGGGTAAACTACAGACTGCTTCAGCAAATGGACACATACAAGTCCATACAACTTGAGGGTGCCAAGAGAGCTTGTCAGTGGCATTGAGAGGCCATTCCCATCATCTCTGAAACACTACAGAAGTCAGAGGAACTGCCCAATGGACAGACCCGGAGCAATTTGCTTGAAGTCTTCACCACTTCAGCAGGGTGGGTCTAGATCAGATGACCTCTAGAGGGGCCTTAAAAAATAATCATTCTATGTTTTTAAAATTAAACTGAAAATATTTTGGCAAGATACAAGGTTATTTAGAATACCAAGGCCAATTTTGAAAACAAACATAAGAACGCACATGCATGAATGAGTCTTGCTTTAATCTTTCTTCCTAATGCATATGTATACTATGATAAATACAAAACATAAATATAATGCATTTGAGAGAGAGAGAGAGACTATAAACAAACGTAATACATTTGTTAATAAAACCACATTTCTTGCTACAAAAATTGAAATGAAAACACACTGTATTAAAAACTACTCTCCTTCCTTTGTTAAATATCTTGTGCAATGCTTGCTATTGCATTTATAAAAATCTACCACCGGCAACAGATGACAGGCACAATACTCACTGTATAGAAAAAAAGACCTCTTTCACAAGTATTTTGTGAAATACTAATCTCCTATTTTTTGTTATGGTTTTCTCATGCAAAAATCTAAGCACTAGCTGAAATAAAATGCATCTATATTATTCCAATGTCTTCACTGTAAATTGGATCAGACTCAAAGATCAGGAATGGTAAAAGAGGATTGACTAATCCCTCAACACATGTAATGAAAAAAATCCATATAAATTAGTAATTGTAAGGATGCCTTACCTCACTTTCTCCAGACTTTGTGGTGGCTAAACTCCCTGAAAGACTGAGGAGAGGTAGAAGTTTATCCACGACCTGAAAAAAAAAAAAAATTCTAAGTTGTTTGGTGAATATTTACAAATAGTTTACCCACAGGAAATCTTTGTCAGTCCATCAGGAACTTCTCTAAATTTTTTAGAGTTCGTCTTTACTGTATGCTTTGTTTACACCTGAGCATAGTGCTCTGGCTTGGTGAGCCATCTGACCCACAGTCACTGTGTTCACAATAATACATGCCGTTCACTCTCACAAGGAAGACGGCAAATAACAAATGCTACTTCTCAGGTGGCCCTGATTTTGGAAGGAAGATATACAACTGACAACTGCCAATTATTTCATCTTTTGTGCTCATTTCCCTCTGGGACATAAACAGTATCCACTGCAGAACATTAGTAAGCTGAAAATGTCTTCATTCTTTTGATGCCTACGCTGACCAAGGAATTTAATTACAGGGGGTTTTTTTGAATGATTTACATTTGTAAGCATCAAGTAGACAAGAGAGATGAGAAATAAAAATAAATGTTAATGTTGGTAACAAGAAAGTAGACATGCTGCATAACCTTTATAATAACAAATAAATGTTACCCAATTTGTTTAAGAATTGCAATACTTCATCATGGCAAATAATCATCATTCTTTTTAAAGTGACTAGAACAATAGCTCAGGAGTATTATGGAAGTTCACCACGGCCTCAATCAAATATGGCACGTAAGCGTGAGTCCAGTTTTAAGAAACTGTACAACTCTGGTGACTTCAAAGAGATATAAACACGGACAAAGTGCATGTTTTAGCTGACTACAGTGATGCTATTCGCTTGTTTAGAAACTTTTTTGGATATAGATATGTCTAAGCAAAGCACATTTCTCAGACACTCTGTAAGGAAGACTGTTTTGAAGTACAAATTTGTATTTTGGAATCCCCAATAATCACATCACTGCTACTCAAAATCTGCTTGTTTATTTTATCAAGCTAGCTTGTGACAGTAAGATCATTCTAGAAAAAAAAAAAAAAGAAAAGTGAGTTACTGATCAGTCCAATCAAAATGATCACAAACTGCATTTTACATCACAGCACACCTCTTTTCTTTTCCAAGCAGTTGCCATAGCTCACAAGACAGGTGTGGGGGGCACTAAGTGCAGATTTCTAATGACAACTTCCATTTTACCACTCAGGAAATAGTTCATAAACTAATATCAAAGAAATAAAGGTATATTTGGATTTTAAAGCAAATAGCCCTTTAGATGAAGTTTAGTATTTACTATTGCATTCAACTACAAGGACCAACGTACTTGGTTTGCTACACAACTACACCTTCTCTTCAGGAAAAAGCAAATGCTAAATAAACAACTCCAGACATTTTATGCTTCTTCATAAGACTTACCTACCGAAGTAAGAAGTCCCAAAAATGTCGAGTAAAGATGGAGAGAAACAAGCAGCAGAAAATGAAACTCTATGAGGTTAACTATTAGCAAAATGCTTAAATTTTGGTAGTCTAGTATCTCAAGGATAGTTTCAGGCACTTGCTTAGAGTAAGTATACACTTTTGCGCTCTTCAGAACAAAGGCCTATACTGTTTTTTTTTTTCAGATGTTGCCCATTTTAAATAAACACAACAGTCAAAGGGTCACCCCCTAAATCCATCAAACAATTTCTCTTCTAGAGCTTTTTGCAATAGTTTTCCATGTGAATTGCAATGTGTACAGTATTGTTGATGATAAGTGTTGGCACAGCAGGAACTCCATAATAAGCTGCAGAGACAGTAAGCTATGCAGCAATTCACCACAGCTACAAAGAATTCTAGCCATGAAGTCATCTGTCTACACAAATCTAGGAAAAGCAGGGAAAATGACATCTTCACTGAGGCAAATAATGTTTCAAAGACGCCAAACCATGTAAATCATTCCAGGAGAGCACATGTTCATCTTCATGAGCAGACTACACACTGACAGGTAGATCATTCACAGCACTGCCAAGCATGTTAAAAGTTCTCTTGTCTTTTACTTGAGTTTCCAACACTATGCTTACCTCATATGGATGAGTTTGAGAGAGTAAAATAATCAAGCAATAATAACTGCTGCCACAGATTCTTCTTGTATTACATACTCAACATATATATTTTTCATATTAAATAGAGTAAGACTTGCAGAAAGAGCTTTTGGTACTAACCAGCTAGGGGATACAGTCCCATGTCAGTTAAGTCCAAAGCAATTCACGCAAAGGAAAGAGAGTTAAACCACACATTCAGAGATGATCACTGAAACAAACTAACCTCATTCAAAACATAGATCTTTAAGTCACTGGGGCCAGCTCTCTGAAAAAAAATAAAAAATTAGAATTAGAATTTAATTATTATTACCATATATCCAGGAATTCTCCTGGATTTAAACCCATGAAAGAATGGCATCTCATACTGCAGCCATTCTGGTCCCTCATCTCAAAAAAACAGACGAGAGAATTAGAAAAAGCACAGAGAGGGTGAATAAGGAGATTAGGGAAGAGAACACCATGAAAGGACTGACTAGGACTCTTCAGTGTGAAAGACAGGCATTAGAATACTACAAAGGTATAAAATCACAAATAACAGTGAGGAAAATAAATGTGGAATGAATGCTCACTGCTTCTCACAGTACAGGAACTAAGAAACCTTCAATACAATTATTTGGTGGCGTACTAAAAGTCAAACAAGAAACTAATGCTTAAAGTAATTTTTAACAGAGTACATAATTAAATTGTGACATTCATTGCAACAAGACATCATGGAACATAAGAATATTTCAAAAAAGTATGAGCTATAATTCCTAGAAGTTTCTCCACCAGTCACAATCAAATGCAATGCATGCTTTTTGATGCCATTTCCAACTCAATAAATCCCTGCCACTGTCTCCCAGAAGCTCAAAGAATAAACAGGGGAAGGATCACTCTGCACCTCCACCATTTCTAATACTTTTTTCACAAATATGTAGTGAAAAATCTGCAGCTCCAGGTGTTAGAAACAAGATATTGTGTATGGCAACTCTCAAATTCATATGATCTCCTTCAGAATCCTGCAGGAAATCACAATCAGAGTGCACTATATTAAGGGGGTTTTCTTTACATAGGTGAATTAATTAACTAATCAATTCAAGCTTAAGAGCAGAAGTGCTGAAGGATAGAAAGATTAACAGAATCTACCCCTTTCAATGATTGCTGTTTTCAGTGTTATGTATAACAATATTCGTTTCTAACAAGGGCAGACAAATATGACTAATTGATAAGATGCAGGCATTTTTATGAAGTTGTTTCTCAAAATAGGACTGAAGTCTCAAACTCACTAACAAACTAAACTTCTCAAAATCCTGCTTAAACAATGAGCTACCTATTTTGTATTCTGGACAATAAAAGTTCATGCCATACATTTCTAACCTTTTAATGCTGCAGGAAATGACAGCCAAGACACATGAAAATATTAAAAAAAAACCCCAAAGTACCAAATTATAAGATGTTGAGATGCTTTTTTTCTCTTCGCTGACCCACTGGCAAGCTTGGTGAGTACCCTTCTGATTACAGTCAACAGGAATTTATTTACCAAGTCTTTTCTTTTTCTGAGGAACTATAGGAACTAGAATTAAAAGACAGACTTACACTTACATTTAACATCATGCAACAGCTATTGTAAAGAAAGCCTGTACAATTAAAAAAAAAAACAAAAACAAAAACCATGCAAAAATTACATGCTCCCTGCATGCTATGTTCAAGCTAAAAGGATAGAGCACAACTACCTAGAAACATCATGGGTTTAAACAGTATCCTCCAAATATTCACAAACTCCTATGCTCATTTACGATGTTTACAGTCATGTTATGAGCAACGACTACACTATGGAAATATATAGGAGAATACTACCCTGCTACTACATTGACCTTGAAAGTGAATGAATGCAAAGATCTACAGTTACCGATGTTATAATCCTATCAGTTACACTTTTATGAAAACTGAAGGGTTAGCACCAATTAAGATTCTAGTAGGAGTTCAGTGTTCAAAAGGCATTTGGCTGTGGAAATCCGAACGCAGACGATCTCTGCCATGAATTATTTCTCATTTACAACATTTGAAATAAAATATAATCATTTGAGCTATATTTAAATTACAAGAGTGCCTAAAAAAGGAGTCCTGAATGCCTAAAGAACTGAGGCACTGATGTAGTCCTTTTGATCCTAGGATCACAAGCTCCCTGAAAACACTTTCAGATACTTTATAAGTTGCAAATGCCTCTGTAACTGAAATGTTGCTGTAAAGAAAACAGACAACCACAAATTCAATCTGCACCAACAGCAACTCTTAGTTGGTGTGGTCATAACTGCCATTTCCAAGGGAAGTTCTGGTCTAGAGCAAATCTGATGCTGCTCCAGAATAAGTATGTGTCATACCATAACAGAAAACAAGTATGTTGGGCTGATATACTCTGTCATGCAGAGAATAACCACAGCTCTTTCCACCCACCCTTACAATGCAAATGATAGTGCAATGGACTTAGTACATATCAAAAGTTCATCTACTGGATTAAAAACATTTAAGTTATCGGAGAAGCCTCCAATAAATATAATAAGCTTTAAGATCTTAATGTGGTCTTAAAACCATAGATTATTATCTTATAAAAAACTTTAATGAGATCTCAATTTGGGGTTGGACACAACTGAATTAAACACCATCTGGGAAGTTAACCAGGTGGGTCTTTATGAAACTGTTCAACAACTTGCTTTCTCTCAATTCATATTATACACTACTTTTTCTGTCTAGGAAGTACCATTGACATGAGAAATCTCCCTGTTGCTAAACATACTTCGGTAAACTTTTTCTGATTGTTATTGCAATTTCTAATTGCTCTCGTTAGTATTCCATGTTTCGGATCACAGAATCACAGAATGGTCAGGGTTGGAAGGGATCTCTGGAGATCATCTAGTCCAACCCCCCTGCCTGAGCATGGTCACCTACAGCAGGTTGCACAGGACGGCATCCAGGGGTGTTTTGAATGTCTCCAGAGTGGGAGACTCCACCACCCCTCTGGGCAGCCTGTGCCAGTGCTCTGCCACCCTCAAAGGAAAGAAGTTCCTCCTCATGTTAAGACGGAACTTCCTATATTCATGTTTGTGCCCGTTACCTCTTGTCCTATGACTGGGCACTACTGAAAAAGGACTGTTCCCATCCCCCTGGCACCCTCCCTTTGAGTATTTATAAGCATTAATAAGATCCCCCCTCAGTCTTCTTTTCTCTAGACTAAGATCTATTCTTACACTGCTGACAAACTATTTTAGCTATTAATTTAAAAACAGAAATGGGTTCCTCAGGAGACGGATGCCATTCTTTTTTTTTTCCACGTCCTAGAAAACTGTGGTCTTGATACTAACTATTCCTATGTTACTGATGATTAGACATACCAAAAATCATAAGTAGGTAGTCTGAGTTAAAACTATTAATTACTACTAATGCCATGTGTCCTCAGTATTTCCTAATCCAAACAGCTATTACATATTAAATTGATACTTTAAAGATTAGAACTCTATTTTCTATAAATTCCTATCAACTCTCTTAGCAGAGCTCCCCACTAGTACTTTAGTGTACACTTGCTTTAAAAACAGTCTTTTAAGGCTGCAAATATTTACTCATTAATTTTCAATCTTTTCAATTTCCCTATTCTGTTTTCTCATAAATCACTTTCCTTGGGAATCCCTAAGGAATCCCTCTTTACGCTAAGGAATACCTCCTTACCTCCTTCCCATCAGTAGATCTAATTGGGGAATGTTCTTCTCTCCTAAAAAAAAAAACAAACCCAAAATCCCAAAACTCAAACCAAAACACCAACCCAACCAAACAAAAACTAACCCCAACAAACCATCAACAACCCCCCACCCCCATCCAGTAACATCTTTCAGGTAATTATAATAAAATGCTTCAGATAATTAGTACTTCCAAGGCATGTCCACAGTTACTAAGCAGACCAGACCTGGGAGATGAGACCTACAACAAAATTCTCTAAAACACACAAGAACATCAAGTTCTTTAAGTTTCAAGCAGGAAACTGGATGCTCCTTTGGAGCACTTTGAAAAAAAAAATCAAAGATCTTACTCTACTCTAACTGTCTGTACAAAGAAACCACCTTTAAATTTTTCAGGATCATAGTGAAGAACACAGTGAAGAACATGCATATCCTGTAAACACCTAGGCAACTAAAATGTGCTGACAAAAAAAGATCCATATGTGGTATAGTTCAGTCACTATAAAATTTGTGAACAAACTTTTATATTGATTGAAAACAGCAATCTGCACTCCTCTGCCTAAGAGTGGTCCACTTTACAAGGAAATGTAACAAGCCAACTCCTCACAAGCAACAGAAAATTTAAATTCAAAATTACGTAGGGCATTTGACTTTCTAATTAAATGCTTGCTACAGTCTGGATTTGATAAGGTGCAGCCACTCACAAATGGTACTTGTAGTGTATGTTACTTGTCAATGTTTGGTCACTTGTTTCTCCAAAACCAGATGTCTAAGCAGTTGAAAAGGTTGTGAAGGAAAAAAAATCATCAAAAAATTTAAAAAATCAGTAAAAGAAGCTCCTTCAGTCTCTCTTCTTTAAGATTTGAAGTGAGAAAGGGAAGAATCATTAAATATATTCTTTCCTTGGCTGGTATGCAAAACTTCACGTCAATGGAGTTCAGTCAGCAAAATGAATATAAATTCATAAAACAGATCTGCAGTGTAGATAGGAGAGCTACAGTGAGAACTGGAGAAGGTAATTTTGCCTGGAGGATAGCATAGAGAAGAAAATATATGTCAAGCTCAGAACAGATGTTAGAAAGCTTATCAGGAGATTAAGCTGGTGAAATGGCCTGAAACACAATACCTTCCTACATCTTGTAAGACGCTTAGCAAGACGCGTCAACACCAACCAAGTACGTGTGAGGAGAAAGGGGAAATTTCCTTTTGTTGTTTCTACTTCCTACATATTCCTTAACCTATCGTGAATCTATGCTACTGCTTCTTAATAAAGAAGCTACCTCTCAAAGCGTATCAGCCAGCTCCTTCCATCCCCTTCCCCCCCTGTGTAATTCTGTCTTCCTCTTAGGGACTGCACTACTATAACACTAGCTCTAGGTTTCCCTCTCCTCATTGATGAATGATCCTAGTCTGGAGCAATGCTTTCCTTTCTGCAAGAATTCCACAAAATATTGGAAGGTACAGGCTAACTGTACAACATCAGAACAAAGAGAGCAAGAGCGCGAGATCTTGCAAGACAGCATAAGCCCATAAGAGTTTGCAGCTCCTTCTCTAGCAGCCTATTGCTGGAAGCTCCAAAAAGCATGGTGGTAGGACAAGGAATTTCCTTCTCTCCCCTATTTTCTACATTGAATGTAGAATTTGGGCTTTCACATCAACACTGGACTTTCAGGCACCACATTAATCACATAAGAATACAGAAGAATTCCTTTGTTTACTTACACAATTCTGAAACTAACTGTTATTCCTACTTTATTAAACTTTCATCAACCAATTTAGTTTCTCTTCCTTGGTAAGCTAAGAAAAGCTAGTATTGATTACACCAGATCATTTCACGTAGTGGATAGGTGTGTTTAATGTACTCCTTTTCAAAATACAAAAATTAAAAGATTAGAATTATCTTTTTTTAAAAAAAATCTTCATTCTCCATAGCTAATTTCAATTTAAAGTTTTTGCATTGCATTTTCAACTTTTGTTTCTGTCTTTTACACTCTTAACCCAACACTTTCACGCTTGCTCTAGTAAGTATAATTGAAATTTAANCCGATCTTCCATAGCTAATTTCAATTTAAAGTTTTTGCATTGCATTTTCAACTTTTGTTCTGTCTTTTACACTCTTAACCCAACACTTTCACGCTTGCTCTAGTAAGTCTAATTGAAATTTAAAGTTTTTGAGAGCAGAATCTCTAATTAAGTCTGCATAAATTAGACAATATAATGTGGAGACAATCTTTTTTGAAGACTGAGAATCACAATATGGATAAATGAATGGATAAAGTAAAAGCAATTAATACACAATTCTGTGGTTTTTATAGTATAATACTAAAAGCTACTGTTGTAACATTGTAGACTCGCTACTTCAAGAGATTAGGGAATTGGCCAATAAGAAATCCATCCAACAACTCAGCTTCTTTTACATTAAATGATATTAAAATACATTTTCATATGGTACCCTGAAATTCTTGTATATCAGCAGTTGAATTATTCTCCTTAACCTATAGGCAAAGTAACAGAAACAAACGTTTTGTCAACTGACAAAGCAATCAAACCCTATTACTATGCTAAAATTTCTTTTTTTACCTTTGAGATTACTTGTATTATTTTCCTGCTTTTTGAAGGTCAGATGGTCAACTCAGTTCCGGAGCACTGTTAGCTTCTTGGCTGATGCTAACTTCACAAACACCACAGCTATAAGCAATTCCATCTTGGACAGGATTTGCTCATGATTTCATCACTTCCCAGCTGAACTACATAATGTGATATACTGGACCATGATGAAGGGAGTATTTCTTGGTGTCCTGGTTTGAGGTAAAACGGAACCAATTTTGTTCAGTAACTTCGCTTCTTAGCTGGGCCTCTTCTGACTACTGAAATGAACAGCATATTGTGCAGACAGTGTTCACTTTCTCAGAGTGATAAGACCTATGTTTATAGCTGATGCCCAGGCATGGGATGCAGAGAGGCTCTTGCTCATACTTATTGCCATAACACCCAAGGCCAACCAACTTTGTTGTTTGCCCCGTTGGAAGGTCAGAAGTGGAAAAGCATAGTGGGGTCCCACCTGCAGGGAGGAGCGGACAGGACAGGTGACCCAAAACTGACCAACAGGGTATTCCATCCCATCTGCATCATGCTCAGTATAAGAGCTGAGGGATCAAAGGGTCAGCGGGCTCTTTCTTCAATGGCCGACGTCTGAGGAGGACTCTGTTCATCTGCCTGTGATCCCGATCCTGAATCCAGATCCGGAATCCAGTTCCCGTCCGTCACCGAGTCCAGCCTGGGACTGGCCCAGTGCCAGCTGGTGTCGTGATTGTTGTCTCGGGAGCTTGATACGGTTTTGTATATATTTTTCATTATTTCTTTTTATTTTATTATTAATATTTCATTAAAGTAGTTTAGTTCCTTCTAAACTCATAAGTCTCTTTTTCCTCCTCTGCCTCTCTCTTTGAAGAGGGGTAGAGGGGAGCATCTGTCGGTCCCATCTGGGGTCCCCCAGGTCCCCAGTAGCTGATTTGGCCTAAACCACGACACTTGGTTAGGGAACATATCTAACACTTAACAGTGTAGTGTTAAGTGTTGTGTAAGTATACCAGATGTGTTCAGGTGTCCAGTTAAAAAAAAAACCAAACCACAGACAACTAAAAACAAACCACAAACCCCAGAGGCTTCTGAATCATCATATCCAAATATTTTTTGTCTCCTATGTCAAAGTGCTCTGTCACCTAGTGCAAGGGCATCTAAAAGACTCCCAGATGTCCAGGATAAAGACCATGGTAAACAACTTCTGGTACAGCTAGAAGAGCTCTGTAACAAGTTCAACTACACGTGGGACAAAACCTTCGCGGTAACTCTCCCAGGAAATAGGCACCATCCCAAATCTCACTACGCTTTGCTCCAAGTGCAAAAAATATATGTTTACCAGACCAAAACACTCTAACTTCAATGAGACAAACAAAAAACCCAATAGAAGCAGGAACAAAATACCTCATGCCAAACAAGTGTCTTTTCACAAATGTGTTTAGTGAAATGACTTGTTTTATTTGGCATGAGATATTTTGTTCTTGTTTTTATTGGTTTTTTTATTTGTCTCTTTCAACAGTCAGTAGAAAAGATCAACCAACCCATGACAGACCATTCATTGTTTAATGGACCTGCTGGCACTTCAGGACACTGCTAATTACTGTAACACGAAGGATCTGGTCAGACCTAGAGTAGATGTTTAGAATCAGAGAATAACCAACATTGAATGTGAATCTCTGGATGTCTTCTGGTCCATCCTCCTATCCAAAGGCATTTTGCAATCTTAAGATTTTTCTGTGGTCTTCACTTCTCTGTTTCAGATTGCATTGCACCAGCTCACAGCATTTTTGCTTAGCTGTGGTGGATCCAACATCGCTTTCTACAACTACCTGAAAGAAGGCTGTAGCGAGGTCGGGGTCAGTCTCTTCTCCCAAGTAACAAGCAACAGGACAAGAGGAAATGGCCTCAAGTTGCACCAGGGGAGGTTTAGATGGGACATTACGAACAATTTCTTCACAGAAAGGTTTATCAAACATTGGGACAGGCTGCCCAGGGAAGTGGTGGAATCACCATCTCTGGAAGTATTTAAAAGATGGGTAGACAGGGTGCTGAGGGACATGGTTTAGTGGTGGTTTTGGCAGTGTTAGATTGATGGTCCGACTCGATGATCTTAAAAGGTCCATTCCAACCTAGACGATTCTATGATTCATGAAGGAAAAGACGAGAATATCCATGGAAAGGCAGGCCATAGTGCAATGCCACCAAAACCAAACTGTCCTCTACAGAACGCGATGTACATATGCACACATTCACCAATCAAATCAAAATGGCTTTTCCCTGTAATGTCTAATGAATTACCTTCTAAATGCTATCATTTGTCACAAATGTCCATACAGATGGCAAAAGAGAAAAAGCAAGGTTTATTCATTTGTTTCATTACTCCTCCTTAACACACTTGTCCGTAGACTTGCAACCATGCAGCATGCACCAGAAAGAAATAGTGAGAAAGGCTGATGCAGCAGCTGAAGCATCCCAAGCACTGACACACACTTTCTCTGGTTTCTAACTAGCACAGTCAGACGATTGGCTGTTAGCCCCAAGTTTTCCTTCCACTGCCTTCACAACCCCTTGGCCTTTATTCTACTCTTCCACTCTTGCTCTCCCTTATCCTCTTGATTCTACTCTTATTTCTCCCAAGTTAAACCATCGTCCTTCACACAGCAATTTCTACTCCTCTTCCCTGAAAAACGAAGTAATTCTAGAGAAAATACAGTATCTTACCATCATATTATTCGCTCCTAGATACAATATTTCTTTCACTGTATTATCAATTTTCACTGCAAACTCTTTGATAAAAGGATTACCTGTTGATCTCTGTACTATGTCTTCTGTAATAGGTATCCACTAATAGCTATTTCCTTGACATTAACATCACACGTAACTTGCAGGCAACAATAATAAGTTCTGTGGGATTTCAGTCTGACCCACATCTCCAGAATAAGATCTTTACTTGTGATTCACTCTAATAGTCATAGCTATTACCCCCCATCTACCTCAAATGTAGAGTTTATTTTTAAAAGCTTGTCAGTAACACACAACTATACTGTCTTGTCTACCTTATTTTAATGGACGATGTTTGTAAGAACACTTTACATTCATCAACCTCACAAAAAGCAAAATTTATACCTTCACTCATACATCTAAAGAAAATTTATCTTAGATTGTTTAACTGCCTTCATGGAATATTACAGCAATTGTATTGTGAAATAAAACAGTTCCTACATAAGCCAGGAGGACACTCCACATTCTAAGATTTGAGCTCGACTTAATGATTGACATTTTCTATTCAGCTGTTCGTTATAAACTCAAGTTTTGGATACCAAAGAACTCAGTTTTGAATTAAAACAGGATCCCTGGAGAATTTAATAGCATACTTCCCATAGTTTAGAGTTTCTGAACAAGTCAGCTTTTATCAGCAATAATTGAAGTTGCCAAATTCAAGAACAGAAGTGATGTGGCTACACACTGTGAAACCATTTAGTGACAGCACAAATACGGTACACTGTAATTATTAGCTAACTGTTCTTACAAAAAAATTGTGCAGTGTACTGCCACCTCTACATAAATTCCAAAGAAGTGCTTATGTTGTACACTATTTCTAGAGTCATCAAAATTAAGTGCTTCAGTTTGCCCATCTGAACTTGTAATTAATTGATTCATAACTTTTTGTAACCAAAGATACCTGAAATGTCTTGAAATAAAACACTGTGCTATTGAAAGATCATTATTCAAAATCTCCAACAGTACCATCATTTGAAATTTCAGATTTTCAGTTACTGTGACATGTGAAAAAACACTCTGAAGGACTATTTAAAGAATTCTTTAGAAGTAATTTTAGTTCCCATCAACTACATGATGTTGCTTGCCTTAAGCTATTTTAGAGCCACTCTCATTTAGTGAACATTTTTTACTTCAAAGAACTGAGGTTTACAAGAGGTCTCCCCCTCGGTGCAACTTCACAGCTGCAAAGGTGGAGAAAAACGAGCGACTACCGAAGAGGAGAAAAACAAAACATGTTTTCATACAAAACTCCCAAAAAAGAAGGCTATGAATATACTTTTTGACTTTTGACTTACATTTTGTATATACTACTTCACTTTAAACTTCAGTCTAGCCTTTCTCCTGCCCATGAAACTCAAAATACGCACAGAGGAGACATACACACACACAAAAAAGCAAGAAATAGACACCTTTTTTGCTGCTTCAGAAACTTAGCCATGATCACAATCCAATTTCTTCACATGCAGCAAAGCAGTGTATATCAAGGAAACCTACAAGGAAAAAAAGAAGAGACAGGGATCTTCTTCCCGGGATTTTTAATGTACAAAGATGAAGTTCCGTATCTATGCAAGTCATCTAATACTTCAGGTCGTTTATTTTACAAATTTAGGTGTCCTAATTTACAAAGTAAGGGAACTAGTTTACAGTACACAAATTCAGAGCATCTTATTTAGTATCTTCTTTGCCTGTTTCTTTCCATCTCTCACTTGCACAGGTATCCAATCAGGATTCGGTCACTTAGGCAGTTTGAAGACTGCCAGCTGTTCCTGTTAAAAGGACAATTTGAAGCAGATTGTTACTTCTTGGACACACTCACTTTAACTTTTAAAACTAGATTCCTCTCATAGAGCAGGAAACAAATGAGGAGACACGGCATCTTTGTTCATCTCTCTGACCCTCTCCTCCATCAGCTCCTGATGCTCAAACTCTCCTTGTAAACTTTACTTTGGACCACACTTCATGAGACTGTTTAGGTGGGGGCTGAGGTTTCATACCAGCCTCCTTCATTAAGGACGCCTTGTCTCTTGCACCTTGCTTTCAGAAGCAAGAAAATCTCCAAAAGAAGCAGAGCATTTCTAAAGGGGCTGACATTCTTGTGCCTTTTCTTGACCTAAAGACTCGCTGCAGTTTCACCTCTCTGCTTCTGTGATGCATCTGAAATAATCCAGATTTGAAGTGAATGGCAGCAATTACACTCAATCCACAACAGAACTACTGGATATAAGTTTAGGCACATGCACTGGATAGTATGCAGCTATCAAAATCGACTTCAGGGATGCCACAAGACTTACTGTATATGTGTAGACTGTGTATGCAACAGTTATTTATCCCAGGTTCCTGGACATCAGGAAGCTGAGCAGAGCTCCAATCCTGGCATGTAGAATTACTAAACAAAAGACCAAATATTGCATGTAAAGAACGATACAAAGAGAAGAAGAATTTAACAAGTAAAACTTGAAATGGATTGAGAATTATTCATCCGTGTGCTCCCCTGTGGCAACTGACCCTGGGTATTAGAAGAGCTTCTACTAACACCTTTTCTCAGGGCAAATTAATATTTTAAAAGTAATCATGCAGACTGAAGAATTTTGGAGGCAAAGAACACGTTCCTGTATTTTGTACAGTACTAATGCCAGTAAGATTTGATATGGCTTCATGTAATACTAGAAATCTACACTTCAAAAACCTGGCCACTCTAGAACACTTCCCCCATGTAGTTTAATATGCTTCATTACCGCATTTTTCACTGCATTCATTACACAAACAGAAGGCAACTTCAATCTATTTGGAAGAAACTTTCCATAAAATTTCAGAATGGCACTGCATATGTGCACCATATATACTCATATTTCTGGAGAGAGGTTGACATGGGGTTGAAATGCAGTAAATACACACTACAACTTGGAAAAACGACTGCAGGACAAGCCCTATATGGACTTGCTTTTATTTAATAATCCCAGTTAGGGGTAAAGTGTTCAACTACCAGAAACATCTCCTAAAACAAACAATGATGGAAAATGCAGGCTTGGTGCAGAAATGTAAAATAATTCATACTGATTAATTATGTGCACATTATGACCACAGATAGCTTTGCTATCAAAATAGAGAAAAATTTCCACTTCACTTTCAACCATTTCCAGCTCCAAAGACCAAACACTGTTTTTAAAAAGACAAAAATACCTTAAGCCATTTCTTGACCGTTCAAACACAGTACATGTAAAATAACATTGTTCAGAACTCTCCATTGGAAATGTCATTTGAAATGGACAGATCATCAAGAAGCCTCTTCTCTGTACAATTTTTGTAGCCTGAGATGATTTGGTTAAAAAAAAAAAAGGCAGAAAATATTTGTACTTACACAGTACTCATTTGTACTGAAGAGTAACCAAGTGAAACTCTTCACACATTTGTGGGGCATTTCTCATATGCATTATACATGTTTTTCCACACAAATAATCTGAAACGTTTTTTATAAATTCAATCGGAGAATGGCATCATAGTGTACTATCTAAAACATAGTCAGTTAACTACACGATTGCCTGTATTTATTACTATGGTTTAGCTTATAGAGGAACAGATGGTTTCCATGTGCTCCCAATCAAATACTCTGAACTGCTTATTTGATCATTGGCACTAGGTTTTTTGATTTAAATAATTGAGCTTTAGCATTCTGTACTTCTTAAATTTGACCTGTTTCTCGCAGCTCTTTTGACTTGTGGCAATTGCTGTTGGCTGATGGCCAGCAGCCTTTTCCTCAGACTTCGAGTATAGTTAATTCAGCAGTGAATTAAAAACAGACACTCTGTATTCCTTAGGATAACACAGTCTAAATTCTGTTCTCCAAATAATCCCTATAGATGCACGCAAGCACAATTAATAATTCAACCATTAACCAAAAATGAAAGACTTGTTTAATCTCATTTAACACTGTACACTCTTATGACACATAAATGAGTGGCTTTAACCTACTGTTAATATAATTCTTTTAAGAGCAAATTCATTTAAAATACAAATACATAATTTACACAGAGACAAATAACATTTAAAATCTACCTTCTATTTCTCTTGTCCATTTGTTTTAGAGCCAAGACTTGTTGTAAAATCATTTTATTACGCTGTGCATCTTAGGTTATTTAATTGAAGTAAAAACATACATTAGTGAGGTTTTTAACTGTTACTCATTGCAAAGCAGCAGCACACAGTTTTATTTTGGGTTTAGTTTGCTACTACCACTGAAGCTGGATGTTATATCAAGATAATATAAATTCTCTTGCCTAGCAAGTGCACAGAAATAAGCGTATTAGTATTGTCTGATTACTGAATGATGGAAATGTATGTTTTTAATTAGCCAAAACACAATTTGGCATATGCTCCCTTTTGGGAGAGTTTTTCTTTAAATAAAAGGGTTAAACTTCAGGGTAACATTTAGCATAAAGCAGGGTTAACTTAAACATTATAGTCAATCTTAAAAAAATAAAAAGAGCAAGAGTGCAAGAAAGAGCACATGAGAGAAAGAGCACAAGCACAAAAAAGAAAATGTATTAACAGAAATCTTAGTTCCTTATAAATATGTATTGAAGGGTCTTCTGCAAATGAAAACACATATAACTGCACCAATGCATGCTTGCCTAACAGTGGAATCTTCTATGTAATCTAGAATATCAAATTAAAAGACTAAGTTTGAGTTCTTTTTTTAGTTTTCTAGTTTGGTCTATAAAGCTGAGGCCTGAAGAAATTTGTATTATGTTAGATCGCTCGCTAGCTATATAATATTCTAACATCTAAAACCTCTGATGGATAAGTCAGGTCAAGCAATTTCATAGAACAGAATGAAAACTACTAGCTTGTTTTTCATCTTTTGTGCGTGTGTGTGTGTGCAGTGAAACAAAAAAAAAAAAGTACAGGTAAGGATAGGAAGGACCACTGAGTTAGTTCATTGCTCCCATCCTCCCAGTTACAATAGTCAAGAATTCGCCTCTGTCTGCCAGCAAAATATCTGCAGAGCCAAGCAAGGAAAGTAACAAAATTAAGAGTTTTTAAGTGCTTCTAAATGTAAAAATGATGCCTGACGGACACACTGGAAAACGGGAGTGTGGCAGGGGAGGAGAGAGAAAGAAATACAGTGAGAAGCAATGGGTCCAGACAAAAGATGGATGCACTCTAACTCCGCACACTCTGGATTTTAGGTGGTCAAAGAGCAGAAAGTTACAGTACATAAACCAGGAGTTTCTGCAAGGGGAAGAGGAATAATAGTAAAAAGGGCAGTATTACCAGTGCTGCCAAAAGCAACAGCACAATCAAGGAGGAGGAGGAGGATTCCATATGCCAGAAGGATGTAGAGCCAGATTTTCAAAGATACTTCAGTACCTAACAAATGTTACCGAGTGCTTAGCTGCAAGACATGTTAACAGTTGATTACTCTCATTGATTAAAGAGCCATACAGTAAAGTCTAAATTCCTCAGGGACCTAATAGGGTATTTTCAGTCACATACATTTTTCAGCTATTTTCCACCTAACCACATCTAGAATGTACAGGTTTTGGCTATATTCATCTCGTCCTGACCAGACCCTCAGATTTTCCTAAATTTTGCAATATTTAGGTTTAGGAATGCCTACTCAGAAGGCATATTAACAGTCTGTAAAATATTAAAAACCCCAGATAGCATGGGTTGAAAAATTCTTGCAGTCTTTCCCGTTTCATCTGCCCAAAGTCTCTACATTTGAGTTTATGATTTGGTTTTATTTTCTGTTAATTAAAAGAATAAAATGAAAAGAATAATTACTTAAAACAACTGGGGCAAAGCACTTACGTGAGTTGAGGTAGGATGGGAAAGCAAGTCCCTGCTCCAACTTATTTAGAGCAGGATGTTGACTATATTATCCCAAGACCTAATTCCCAGGCTATAGAACATTGTTGGGATGCTCTCACTCAAAGTTTTCCTATTTCAGTTATTTCAGACTGTAAAACAATAAACTAGTTGCTAAGAAAAAATCCCAGAAGAGACATCCTGTAGTGGTGAGGTACTCTACAATGGTCAAATGGAAAGAACACCTGTCTGCAGCATACAAAACAAGAGTGAAATCAATATTGTACGTAAACGTACTTGATTTCAAGTATGCTTGACAAGTTGGCACCAGCACCAGTAGAAATTTAAGTATGCAGGACCTAGGAGACCTTAAGTTGTCAGAGTTTGGAGATGTATCCTTTGACTCAAGCACCATGTCTTCCAATCTTTTGCATTCCTCCAAAGTAGGCTACCAATTTCACTCAGCCCTCAAGACATTAGGAGCCTTAAGTACCATAGACACCGTATTTACTTTTCTGTCTCCAGACAGCGACAGGAGGCAGGACTTCAGTCTGTCCCTAGATGCTTTGCAAAGAGCATGTACCTCAAAATTTTGGCCTGGGGCCAGGCAGATCTACTAAACTGGCAAACTCTTCACTGCTTTAGAAGACCAGTGAATAAAGACCAGATAGAATATTGGTAAACACCTTAAAATGAATGGTTTCAATTCAACAAAAACCAAAACAAGCTGAAGAGCACAGAAGTGAAGTTCAAGGGAAGATAAATTACAGAAGGAACACCGAATAAAAATAGAAGGTAAAGAGTATAGCTGACTGCTTGAGAAACAAAGGGGGCTTGGAGGTCTTTGGGGGTTTATTTTTCAAGGTAATTAAAATACGTTGGTTATGTAAGAAATTCCTACTAACTTCAAAAGTATGCATATGCTTGAAGTGCTCTGCAAGACCAAAGCCTAACAATATAGAGAAAATAAACACCTTCATCATTACCAGAAGGAATTTGTGTATTCGGTGTTACTTAATTTCATAAATAATTAATCATAATTAAAGTCACTGGATGGCTTTTTAAAAGTAGTTAGTTGTTAAGATGACTGGCAGTTTTCCTTGCTGTTGATAACACCTAATGATACGTTGCAGGATGGAAAGCTACATTAAGAAATCCAAAAATACCTTCTCTGTACTCACCCCATTACATAATTCTAAGTTTTCCTTTCCACAGACATTTTATTGGTACTTACCACTTAAGGAAGGCTGATGGATGTCAAAGGCTTTCTAAGGATGCTTTTCAGATAATTTATTCAAAGGTTTCTTCAAAAGATTTTTAGGTGTTGGTTGTTTTTTTCCCCCCAACTCTACACCTCCAACAAACACAATCAGCAAGCTTCAAGATGCCAGCCAAATTACTTCAGAATTTCAGTAATTTATATCTGCCTCTAAATAAGAAACAGAATTACCAAGTACAGCATTTAAACTCAAGTCTTGGATTATGATAAACTGTTGGTACAGGAAAAAGTATCTTCACTTGTTTGTGCTACAGAAAAAACATCCACAGAGATACTGAAGAGGCCAAAAATGGAAGAGAAAAGCGGGGTCAGCCTCATGTAAGACAATTCAGTATACAGACATTAAATTCAAACTCTGATTTACATAGTCACCACTCACACCTCTGAAAGCCACACTGCAGACTTGCAGCCTGCCCAAAGTAGGGATACAGAGCCCAGCTTCCAAACCTTATCCTTTTGGTTTCTCTTACCAGTGTTTATGTCTTAATCCTACAACACTGAGCATATATACTTAGCTTTAAGCAAACAAGGAAAGTTCCTTACTGATGTGCTCTATGTATCTATTTTTTACTAATTTTAATTATAGGGGCCTTTGTTGCATTTAACTACTCCTATTTTGTGTGACAGAGTAATCATTAACATTGTAATTAATCCTTAATAGAAGAAAAAGATAATATAATATTTCATCTAGATTTCTACTTCATTTTCTTCCTTCTGGTCTGCAGCATCTCTGGTCAGTTTCCCCTCCTTATGAAGGAAAGGAAAAGATTAAAAATTTGCAAAGCTGACTACTAACGTTTGTTATTTCTCTTGGAAGGCTATCATTAATTCCAGTAAGAACTTTGCTTTGAGTTATCCATAATTTAGTATTTTTAGTCTGTACAAATACAGCATAGCAATATAACAAAACAGTTACTGGCTAAAAGTTTTAAGCCTTGCTTTTTCCTGGATTTGTAAAGAAATGCGCGATTTCTGTGAAAGTTGAGTTTCCATTTGTTCACAGTACCTTCAGTAAACACTGATAGGGCTAAGCACTTAAAATTCAGGCTACTTTTAGTTCTCAAAAAAAACATATGTAGAAGCCAGCTTTTTCCTGTAGAGAAAATCCTTCCGGAAGTGCATCAATTTGCACGTTAAAAATGCAGTAAGAAGAATAAACATGAGAGTTCTTGAAGGGCACTTCAGGTACTCCACTGTGGATGGTTACAATAAACCGCCTGACTGGCCTGTAGTTCCCGGGTCCTCCTTCCCCTTCTTTCTGAACAGAGAAATGACATTTGCTTTCCTGCAGTCCTCAGGAACCTCTGCCAATCTCCATGATTGTTCCAAGGTTATCAAGATTGGCCTCACAAAGACATCAGTCAGCAGCCTTCCTCAGCACTTGTGCATGCACCCCACCAGGGCCCATTGACTTTTGTATGTCCAGTTGCTTAAACATTCCCTAACCTGATCCCCTTCCACCACAGGAAAGACTTCCTTGCTCCAGACTTTCCCCCTGGTCTCCAGAGTCTTGGATTTCTGAAGGCCAGTCTTGCTAGTAGAGACTGAGATGAGGAAGGCATTCAGTACCTCAGCCTTCCCCACATCCTGTGCCACCAGGGTCCCGGCCCCCGTTCAGCAGCAGGCTCACATTTTCCCTAGTCTTCCTTTTGCTCCTTATGTATTTATAGAAGCCCTTCTTGTTGCCTTTGTCAACCCTCACCAGATTTGACTTCAGGTGGGCTTTGGCTTTCCTAACCCCAACTCTGCATGCTCAGACAGCTTCTCTATATTCCTCCCAGGAATACCTGTCTTTGCTTCTGCCTTCTGTGTATTCCCTTTTCATGTTTGAGTTTTGCCAGCAGCAACTTGTTCGTCCTCCTGGCTAGACTTTCTGCTCATTGGGGTACACTGCTTTTTAGCTTGGAGGATGTGATTTTGAATATCAACCAGGTTTCCTGCAACCTTCTTGCCATGAGGGCCCTAACCCTTTCTGCTATGGTCCTATCCATGCTCCCTGGGACCAGATCCCTGAAGAGGCCAAAGTCGGGTCTCCCGAACAGGCCTTGAGGGTTTCTTATCTTCAGCAAGGAGGTGATTCTGTAAGTGTGGGATTCCTGACATCCCCTCTTCCCCCCCAACCTCCATGCTTAACATCAAAGGACTATATGCATAGCAAATAATGCTACATCAATAACACTTCAAAATAAGATCTGAACCACCTAAAAATATAATTACTTTCTCATTGAAGCCAGGTTTACCATAAACTTTGACAAGACCAATGTTGCACCCCTGTTCATTGGAAGTCTCTTGATACCTACAAAAGTAACTGAGACTTGCTTTTCTCGGACATTAGAATGAAAGCAATAACCATCTTTGGACTAAGGGCTAAAATTAGCATACCAACTACATCAATGGTTGTCCTTTCAGTCACTTCTGAAGAGGCAGACTTCATGCCTACCTTTTCTTGTAAAAATTTAAGACATGAAAGAACTCATCTGGAATCTACATGCAGGTAGTCCATTAGCTGCTACCACACACATGATTTAAGTGCAATTTCTGTCTCAGAAATACAAAATATTGGTGATTAACCCAATCTGGGAGGCCATGCAAGATGAAGGACTGTAGTAGAACGAAGGAACAGTAGTTAACTTGGTAGTGTTAGGTTAACGGTTGAACTTGATGATCTTAAGGGTCTTTTCCAACCTCAATGGTTTTATGATGCTATGATTATACAGAACCCCTACTACCTATATGCTTCCCTAAGGACCTTACATTGTCTACTGTTAGACAGGATTATCAGAATAGGCTGATGTTTGCCCTGACCAGGTAAGAAATCCTTAAATTCAGATAATAAATGAAAGTGACTCTTAACAAGGTATGTTGAAACCATTGCTAAAACCCAGGCAGAGTGCTAAGACACATCTCCCTACGTGGACAGGACTGCATCCTGCCTCTCTGCTCCCACACCCTGAGCCCAGCCTGGTGCCTTAACAACAGGAACAGTCTTCTTCCATAGCTAGACCGATTTCTGTTAGCCCCCCAGAGCGCAGCAGAACTATAGCCCATCCTTGCAGCTCTCGAGCCTAGATATACATCTACAAAGCCCATGACGTTACACTGTACAGTGCTTTCGTTAGCACTAAATAAGCTAACTGGTCTACCGTGACAGAACAGAGCTGAGAAGACTAAAAAGTTTCTGTGGCTGAACTGATTCCCACATGTGATCTCAGGCATACAAACCTAGTGAAGCCTGCAGCCAGAAAATGCCCCACAGCTTAACCAATGCCATCCTCCGTAATGTGCCAAAATCCATATGTACAAAACAGCAGTATCCTTGATGCCACAGAGCTAAATTCATGCTACGTAGTATTAAAAAACCCCCAGCTGATCTATAATATGACATCAGTTTTCCTGCTGCAATTTTTTTAACTATGCCAAAAGAAGAGCTGCACCTTGTTCTTAAAATAAACGAAGTATTTTGCTTTTTCTGTAACCTCTGACAGCACAAAGTAAAATGATTCATTAAATGACTACTTTATGGTTATTTATGAGATGCTAACTAGGTGTATGATGTGCTAATTATTAAGAAAGCACACATTTGGAACATCTCCAGGTGTCTTTCCAAATCTTTTTCCCCAGGTGCAGTTGTTTTTCAATTTCTTTCTGTTTGAATGAACATTACAGCATACACAATTACATTGTTTCATAGACTTTAACATCGGGGCAAATTCAGAGCACCTGATCACCTGCCATTCTACTTCATCTGGACACTTCTATTACCAAATCCGCAAAATTATTTAAGAAGAAAGCGCCCACTGTATTTTTGAAACTAAAACAGAGAAGATGCAAGACTAAGAGGCTGCTAATATCAGAAGCCTCTGCAAAGACAGTAAAGCAAATACTTTAAAGGCTTTCAGGAGCAAAAGGTTAAAAAATTCACCCAGTCTAACTTAGGAAAACATTCCTTTCCTAATGCCAGTCACACAGGTCAGGATAAGCTATGCAAGCATCTAGAAAAATACCTGTTAGAACACCGACCCACTCCAGGCTACGTGCCATTCCCCAGGGTGCCCAAACCGTCCTGCTCTAAAGGGATCTAAACAGCGAAACAGGGCCTGTGGGTTCTTGGAACAGGAAAAGACTGAGCTATGTTGAGTTTCAGCGGCATAGCAGGCACTATGGCAAGCAAGGGGAGCCCAAAGGAGTGAATCTTATGCTGACGTGAAATGACTTGGCAAGTCTTACTACACTGGAACGCACAATTTGAGATCAATACACACACACCATTTCATGGACTATTTAATAATATGAAAGTATGACTGTATCAAGGCTAAATGAAAATATATTTTAGAAGGATTCACGTACGTGGACATCACTGTCACTGATTACGCTGATGTGGACATGCCTGAGAAGATGTTTAAGTAGCAGTAGAATTCAGAATTAATCAATTTTGACACATGTTAAAGAGCAAAATACATGGATCCGTGGCATAGAACTGTGAAAACAAATAGAAGAGAAAGTACCATCAGGTAGCGGTATTATTTAACCCAGTATACAGGCTTCACTATCTCACCCCTAGCATTTTCCAAAGTATTTTATTAAGATTATTTTCACATTAAATTGGATGTTTACACATAGCACGATCATATCTTCCTGCTTCAAACAAGCACAAACTAAAAACTGAGTTTCAGGTTACAGGAAGCTGAAGGATGGAAAAGGAAGATATTTTTCTGACAACAGATTTGAAATTAAGACAATAGTAAATAACAGCAGGTAGCACATGTGTGCCAAGCCATGGTATTATAGATAAGGCACAAAGCACTCTGCGCACCAGAGAATTCCTTTAAGTTGAATATTAACATTTCCTAATATAAAAAATATTATTTCCTACTATAAAAAGTTCATTCACCTTACAGTAATGGAAAAAATAAAAGATTTTACTTATTATTTTGCTAAGTCTAAATCCCCAATCTTGCCACAGAACAGCCTTTTTCATTTGTTTTTCACTTCCTAAAGATACCTGCATAATTCTGGGAAATTAAGCTTTTTAGATATTTGCTTACAGCCTGCATTTTTGTTGTTTTATTAACTAGTTTAAGTTCTGCTCCACATTCTAAGGAAATTATTTACATGCAACAATGCCACTTGGACTGTGTTACAAGTGGCATATAGTGAGATAAAAACCCCTTAATTTCATGGTATTGACCCTTTACATTAAGCAAAGGTTGGGGGGAAAAAGGGGTTAAAGTTCAGACTGAAGGTAGACGTTTTGTGAAAACTTGAGCTTGTGAATTGTAAAAAGAAAAACTATTTCTAAAGCATTTTACGAAACTTGCATTTTTTGCTTGGTTTACAACAAGCATTAAGGCAATGTTGAAGGCAACAAAGAAGAAATATTTTAATCCAGAAAACAAAAGAATATCAGCTTGTTGCTGATATAGATCATTGTAGCCTTAAGTTACGGTTTTATTCAAATGGACGTTATTTCCCCCTCTCTCTCCTGTCCCACCCTGCAGATGTTAATGCAGATCTCAGGGACCATGGCACTCTCATTATAAAAATCTCGTCACCAGCTGCTTGAAAAATATATACTTAATCTAGAACTATCTATGCAGTCTGGAAAACAGAAACAGGATAGACTTAACAGAAGAAGGGCTATGAGAAAGTTGAACCTAAACAATTTTAATAAAAGAAATTTTTTTCTACTTCAGGTCATTCATTCAAAATACACAATCAAGCTAAATGTGAAACTAGCTTTGAGGCTTTGTAATCTCATTATTATTTTGAAAATGACAAAGAAAGTAGCAAATGAATCTGCGGTACAGGCTTAGGATGGTGTCCTGGCCCAAAACTGCAAAGTATCCCTTTACCTTCATAGCTGATCCTGCAAGTAATGATTCATGCAAGTAAATTAATACTAATGGGAAAACCCCTAAGGTTTCAAGAAGTAAGAGTAAGGATCAGATCCCTCGTTTAAATGCTCAAAGAGTATAAAAGAACAATTAGCAATCAAGATGAATAACTGAATAGTTAAAAAATAAAAATCAATATGCTAAACTGCTCTCTTTGGAGAATCTGAGTCCCGGGGATGATGACCTTAGGTTGGGTTGGACTTGTTCCACCTTTCACTAGAAATGCTTCTGCTCTGTTTATTCCCAGACACAACACATACAGCTCCAAATCAATCAGCCAGAACCTGCTCCACATCCGCAGCAACGCCGATTGTAAAGTTTCAGATCACACACATTTTCTCAACATCACACAGAACCCGCGGTGGGAGTCCTTTCTCCAGCACACTGCACCAGACAAACACGGAGATTCAGTAACACCAGGCAATACTGAAGTACTGTAGGACCGTTTCTGTATGTTTGCTCACCGCTCAGTAGGGAAAACGGGCAGAGTCTTTCAATATCCCTTGCTTGCTAAGCCTCCCACACTGATCTTGCCAACTGTCAACCCACCTAATTTTTCCATAAATGTTGTAGCAAACTCCTCACCTAACTTCACAGAACGTACCAACCACTGAAACGACAGGATCAAGATAAGACGACTCAGGCTAGCCAAGTACCCGAATACTCAGAGCTCACTCTTCACAGACACTTCCAACTCATATACAGAAACTCAGAAGGTTTCTCTCCGTAATCATTTTATCTTGAATTAGACACCTGAACCACAGCAGTTCTTTTTCAAACAGAACATAGATAAGACAGTCTCGCTAGATTTTTTTTAACCAAAATAACAATGGCTATAGCACTTGGTTTGCTGATACAGATCCCAAGTTCCCATCTCTCCAAAGCCCTCGACAGTTGCATCACAGAATCCGTTGCAACTTTCATGACTAGTGCTACACAGACTTGAAAAGGATTCTTTTAAATCTTGTAAAAGCAGTGAAGTCACAACGATGTAGGCATTTTGCTAGAGAAAGTAACAAAAAAATCTTAACAAAACAATGCACATTTTTTTAAAATCTAAGTATTTTATAGCCAATGTGGTTTTAAGTAACTGATTTGGGTTTCTTGGGTTTTGCTGGTTTGTGGGTTTTGGTTTTTTTTCAAAATGTTTGCTTTGTTGTTTCAGGTTTTTTTAGCACTGTTGGAAAAATAATACATTTCAGCTGAAATAAAATTTCTAATGAGCACTAAATGTTTGCTGAAAGATGAGTCATTAAAAATAAATTCAAATACAAGCTGATCTTAAGCCAGCAAGGATTTAAATGCTTGCTTAATATAAAATATAGATATGTTTTTAATGAGGACACTACATTACTCATGGGTGAAATCATTCTGGATCAAGATTGTAGTGAATTCCTAAAAAAAAAAGTAACAAAACTAGAAAAAAAGAGCTTTACAACTGTAAAGAAACTGTCTGAATTTTACAAAATAAGCTGGGAATTGCATTAGTTAAGCTAAAGCAAGAGCTCTAAAACAATTAACCATGATTTTAGAAAGGAAGCATTCAAAAGTGGCCAAAGTGGGCAAGAACACCCACCTACGTTCAACCAGAATCCAGATATTGTATCATTTCAGTGCAATACAACAGAAAAGGCTTATAGGTGACATTAAATCTTATTACAATTTTCCTCATTCTACTGGTAATTTTCATTAATATGAAAAATAAAAAGGCACATTACTATGACAGTGACATGATGTGAGCAATTTTATTGAAGTAGAAAGCTAAGAATGATAATATGCAATAATTATTTTATTGATGCACAGGAAATGAATTATTCATAGTTACAAAGTATCTGTGGATAATTCTAATTACCTGCTTTTAAAGTATATGAGATCCACAGAAAATACATTAACAACTTTGATTGAACACCTGCTATCCTGTGGAAGATTACAAGCACCAGATTCCAAACTCTTCTGACATTGAAGTCAATGGCATTAGGTCTTCAAAGTGCGTATTACTAAAAGATCATGGAGAAGTTTGTTTTATTCTGTGTTTTGGTGACCTGTGAAGACTTTTGTCATAACCAGGAAAATAGTAACAGCTTAAGTTGATATCTTGTTTCATATTTTTAGTTCATGGTTTGTTTTGTACCTTTTTTAGTTAATGCAAGCTTATTAAGGAAACCATCCCCCTATAAAACCATTTATTTCCTGGGTATTCCATACCTTTCACCACAGGACTCCATGCTAAATAAAATATCGATTCATAAGTTGTCATAAAAGACGAAATACACCGGGCATGTGGTAAGTTAAGCCATGCAATACTTACTGTTCATACAGTGTGTTTGGTCTCATCTAACCCAAATAATTTTCGTTTTACAAGCAATCACTCCATTGTTAGCTTTATTTTGTCTGACTAAATGTTGACTTTGCTTGTGAAACTACTTATAAATGTGTTTGCTAGGGCAGATGAAATAGCTCAAAATAAAGAAAATGTCAAGAGAAACTAAAGTGTTGGAACTGAAGGTCAGCTAATTTTTCCTGTGTACATTTGTTAGGCTCAATGATTATTTATCCTTTTTCATTTACTTAAATGTTTAATCAAGCAGATGTAACAGAATTATGAAACAAGAGTAAATACATCACAATCATTTTGCTACAGACTTACTAAAATCAGAATGGCAGCTTTTGTTGGTTTGAATAATTCCAAATCAATCTGGTGTTTGCAACTGCCAACGACGTTCTTAAAAAAATTCTGTAAGTCCTCTGCTACTTAGCAGTAGCTCAAGCATCCCTTTAGCTATCATGATGCAAGGCACACAAAAGCAGCTTAAGAGGTCAAAAGATGGTTCCACTTTCATACCTAGTTCTGTTTTCCAACTGCCACATAAACGTGCACCTTAGCATGAAG
The DNA here is from genome assembly GCA_008711295.1 of Anarhynchus alexandrinus. Lineage (NCBI taxonomy): Eukaryota > Metazoa > Chordata > Aves > Charadriiformes > Charadriidae > Anarhynchus > Anarhynchus alexandrinus. The sequence goes on along the minus strand of VUYV01000007.1, from coordinate 1,383,907 downwards.
TCTGATGGAAGGGATTTTTGTACAGTAATTATTTATCTATAAGAAACAGAGTAAGACCATTATATGTCCTTAAGACCATCAAACAGGCATGCGGATATGACTTTATCACTGCCTATCACACTGTTGGATTTCAGCTGATGTCCCATAGTTGAAAGATTACTCATCTTATTATCAACCTATGAACACAGCATTTTCTACTATTTTCTGACGACACTTTTTTAAGACGATATCGATGAAAAAATTACTTACTACAGAAAAGTTTCTTCATATATTACTACATGTAAAAGTTAAACGGGATTCCTAATACAGTTAGATACTCCATTTCGCCTAACAACACCTGTACCAAAATCTAAGCACTGCTTCTCATTAAATTCTTCAAATATCAAACATATTTGTGCTGAGTGGGGGCCAGACAGTTGAGAAAGAGCAACATTAAAAATGTTAACAAACCCTCCTGACAGTAAATAATGATGGAGCACTAAAGCGTATAAGAATAACAACTCTTCACTGGATCTGTGCTAGCCATAACTTCTGTCAGAATGGAGCCTGCTACAAGACCAGGAGAGGAGGAGTTCGTTTGCTGGTTCAGCATGCCAGAGTTTTGAGGTTAAAAAAAGAAGCAGCAATGTGTTTATTACTGGTAATCAACAACACATCTGGAGAAGACCATTGATTCTTCTGATGAACTGACAGATGAGAGGAAAGCATCCCTTCCCACACCAGAGCTGAAAGGTACTAACGGTTAACTCAGCTGCTTAAGATAACGTTCTGCATTTTGGAATAGGAGAGGATTCAGTACCTCACACGGTTGAAATTGCTAGCAAAGACATGCCAAAAAAACCTTACACATACACAGAGCAAAGTATTTAAAGAGAGAACGAGATAAATTGCATTGCCAAAAGAATTATAGCTTTCTTTTGATCATAACCTAAAACGTATACATAACCTAGTGAGATGGATACAGGGAACTGTGGGCTGTACTAATAAAAAGCATTGTGATTCTTGGTTAACTTTATAGAAGCAAAAGGAAATTAAATTATAGAAAGTATAGAGCTTAGATATGACAATTAATCTCTCTCAGTTATTTTCTTAGGATAACCCACACCTTGGTGTAAGTCACTGAAAATTATATTTAAATAGCATAAAATGTGAGAGAAATATACTATAACTGCCTACTCCAGAACTTTTTTTGAGTTGGTTGGCTCTAAACTGGATTTCTAAATCCAGTTATCTTCCATAAAATTCTCACAGTTCCATTAAACTAAAAATATAAACATTTACTCATTTATGAGCTTCAGAATCAAACAAGGTTCCAAATGTAATATACGAGCATTAGAGAGAGAGCAGCACGTCTAGCAATGACTGATCAAAGCGACAGGAAGAGAGCTCAGCCTGCCCCTCGATCCACACGCATGTGCTTTGCTTGCCTTTACACGTGTAAGGTGTAAGGTACAGTGAATATAATTTCTAGCTTTTGCAGGTTCCATCTAACTCATCCACATTTTGATTTGCACAAATCTGCTTATTTATTATTAAAAATGGGGACTTGTTTTCAAAGCTTTTACAGCTAAAAAGAGAACAGAAGTGTTTTAATCAGCAGAAACTAAGGTATAGCTTTGCTGGGAAATTAAGACCTAGATCACTTTCCGTCTGTGAATGAAAAATAAAGTCATAGCTCAGCTGTAATTGTTCCAAAAATATGAAGCAATTTTATATGGCAAAGTTCAAAGGAGTGGTTATGTGCTTATGAAATGGCAAAGATATACATAGTATGGTAAATAGAAATGAATGTATTTCTTTAGAAAAATGAATGTTCTATATGAATGGACCTGCTAGTTGGAGAAATAATGAATAGTTATTTTTATAAGACATGCTAACTATTAGCAGATTGATCATTCTATGTTTAGTTTTTAGTATTATACCCACACATCCTCTAACAGTAGTGAAGCAGTTCAGCCTTTCCTGGAACATTCTGAAATGACAAGATAATCTCTTAGGGGGAAAAATTATCCATTGGAATTGCAAAACAACTCCTCAGCTTAAATCCTGGAAAAACCCAAATGAAACCAGAAGTACAATATTTACTGTTCAACAAAGCTAAATTAAGAGCTATACTGGTAATGTCTTCTTTCTTGAAATATTTCAGGTTCTAAATAGAAGTTCAGAGAGACTAAAAGGGAACAACGCAAACAGATAGATGCTCTGCTGACCATAGGCTGATACGGAACTTGCCATCATGTGGTGACCACACACAGAAAAACAAAAAAGAAAAAAAAGAAAAAAGGCCAGAGTGCTTATTGTAACTACTGCTATTTTGAAGAGTCCAGAGTTTGAGATGAGCTTTGTCATCTAGTGCGTATTTTCTTTTGGCTTACCTGGGACAGAACTTTCCTTATTCTTGGAGTAGAAATTTAATTCTCCTACAAAAATGCAGTTATTGTAATTAAAAAAACCCACATTCTGGACATTAAGACAATGAAAAATCTGATAATCAGAAATAAATGTATGCATCTAACACACTATTTATTATTGACCAAATTCACTCTTACCATTTACTTGTGTGAGACTGAGAATTACATACGACATTGTGCCTTTCAACGCAGGGTGTTGAAGTAGTATGAATTGGTAAAAGTCATTCTTTGTGTGAAATCCACATAAACTCCTTTACACATCCAGTAGCCTAGTGTTCTTGGAACATGCAACACAATGTTTTTAATCAACGTAAGTATCAAACAGATAACTCTAAGTTGCCAAGTCACCTTTGTACAAACAAAATATACAATCATCTTTATACATGATAGATTCTCTTCAGAGGATATTAATAAAGAATCACAGTAGGACTCATTAATTTATTTTTTAAAAATGTCATTTTTAGGCTAGAGAAAATTAGCTGCACATTGTTTTCTGCAGGTTCATGTAAAGGGTAGCAAAGAGAGAATCTGATAAAGGAAACAGCAAGGAAGCATCTAATATGGTCTGAACAACCACTGAGAAGGAGCAAAGTCTATAGAGACCTTTTAAGTTAGTTAATCAAAATTGAATTTGAACTACGAGCAAGAACTGCTGCATTGAGGGAACTAGAACTTCATATATGCCCTAGAAACAAACAGTAGTGCAACAAAATGAGAAAACCCTGTGCCTCACAGGAGGAATAAAATGCAGAACCCTGAATTTGGCATTCTACTCCATTGACCACATGTGACAAAGCATTTCACACCTAACTAGACTAAAAAACTCCAGAACCTTTAGCATCTTTTATGATTAGACACCTTAATAATTGCCTTAACTATTCATATTAAAAAGGTATCTTATCACCCACCATTGAGTGAAACTGTGAGCCAATAGCTTCTACAGAATGTTTCTGATTAATTGACTGACATCAGATAGGCCTTTCTAGGTAAGATTAATGCTCCTTTCACAATGTCTCACCTCTAGGTAAATAAAATTAGCCAGTGAATCAACACATCAGCTAGACTGGAAAAACCTGTCTACAAAAGAAATTGCTACATTTTTGATTGAACGTTCGATTTAGAAAAGATTTTCAAATTCACAGATTTATATATAACAACAGGAAAACCCCCAATATTTTCTAAGCATTTTCCTTGTTATGTTAAAGCATGTGAATTGCATATATGGTACTTCCCTTTCCCCACATGTTCTTCTTTTATGCATACTCTCCAAGGTACAAGTTCAAATTAAAATCTTGCATAAAAATGCAACCCTTAACAAGCTCCAGCTTTTATTTATGTTATATATATTTTACATACATATGTATATGTCTTATATGTACATACATTAACATATCTGAAGGGGGAATAGAAGTGTATTTTTCCAAACTGGAACTGTATTTCATTCTGAAGAATGCACGGTTACCTTAATTTTGAGAATTAACTTAGGAAAATCCAATTTATATAAGCAGATTTAGAATCCTTTTATGGAACTGCCTCCCCTGAAGGTTTTTTTGATGTCTGTCTCTTTTGCTAGAAGCATTACCAATTACTGATTTCCAAAAATATTTGACAGGGGTAATATTATCAAACACATAGAAGGTAAAAACATATCATTTTAAATTAAATGAAATTTATTTACACAAAATTAAGAGATAGTCTAAACCCCTTCTTCAAGATCAGCATCAGGGCAACTTTTGAATGAATAAGCACTCCATGGCTGTAGTTGCTGTTTTTCAAAATATGGGTTCCTGTGAAACCAGAAATAGAAAATATAACTCTAAATACCAGTACACTTTTCCTCTATAATACATGGCCGAGGTTGAGCTTCCAGTTTCAGATATTCATTTTCGGTTTTGTATTAAATCATTCCAAAGACTACCACCTCTAACACAGGCACTAAAGAAAATGAACATTTTAAATCAGAAACCAGCAATAACTTATTTGAATAAGTGGTGTAACTGATATGTGTTGTCATCAGTCCTCCAGTGTCAGTGTAACACTTGTCACATCCCCACCTCTCCCATTTGGCTCCCACACTACACATACACAAACAGCGTGGATAACTCTCACACAGTAGACGTCTGAAAATCCATACACAATAGTAAGCCTATCCACTCCACACAAAACACTCCAGCAGCACATGAGGATAACTGGGACTGCTTGCTGGCCAAAAGAAACTTTAAGTCATGGTAGATCATAAATGTGAAGAGTAGCAGTAGGGAAGAAATCCCACTTTTCCCTGTGCAGTTTATGGCATCATCACCCAAATCACTGGGGTCAGGGACACACGAGATTTTCAAAAGTTACTGCAGTTCAGTTCCTATGACTTTTCCGGCCAGTTTCCAGACAAATATTAATAATAGCAATTAACATTATGCTCACATCCCTACTCTTGCTTTCACAAATGCCCCCTATTTTTGGTATGGGTTCCTACAAAGAAGGTAACGATAACCTCTCTTCTCCTTTCAGAACCCCAGTTATCACATAAAAAGACCCTGTATTTTTCAGAAGACATATTTATATTCTGAAATAACCAAAATTACTTATTTGTATTCCTATTTGCCATATAAAACTAGGGTCACTTTGAAAGAAGAATTTATAGCCCTTGCCAGCAATACCACTGGAAAATGTCATATCATAATCATGATAGATTATTTTGTTTAAAAGATGATACTGAGAATTATTACTAGTCCGGTAGTTCTGTATCTAGCAATACTTCATTTCTTTCAGTACCAATTATAACAGAAATTGAAAAAGTGTGGAGCATTTCTTTATTCTCTGCGTACAGCTCATGAATCTATATTTATCAAGATTATATTTTGTATTCAGATAGTTTGAATATTTTTATAGTATTTGTGACACCATTACAATATCAATATTCTCATTAAGAAAATAAAGAAAAGAATGGTCATATGCATATACCTTTGTTATATATTATCCTAGATAACAGCTTTTCATTATAGAAAATCATTAATATCAAACTTAAAAATCAGTAGACAGCTTATCAATTTTCTAACTAATTTCCTTCAATTTTAGTAATTCTCAACTAAATCTCAATTAAACCCAATTTCTTCCCATTAATTTCATTACTTCTGATCTCTATCAATAGCCTTTGTTAATTTCAATTACCTTCAATAAATGTTCAATTAAATCCTTTTACCTCTAAATTAATTTCCATAAATTTGTTTCCTTTGAACTCATTTGACAGCTTTAAAACCAATGCGAAAGATGTAATGTCTGACGTTTTTTTTTCACTTGAAACATCGTATATTTAAACTCATAGAAAAAGTAATATAAAGGATATATATTTTGGTAGAAACTAATGAAATAGAAGGTTTACATAAATCTGACAATTTTCCAATTGCCAATGGAATTTAATTGTGAATACTCTGATAAAACAGTGAAAACTCTTAGCTTTTCCATCATTTTATAGACAGGTAGCCATCAACGGTTTTTCAGAGAGGCACTGTGACGTTCCGGCCTTTCCAGGATATCCTCTTCCGATATGAAAGTCTCCTCAAAGACACCTCAACAGACTGTATTTAGAGATTAATGTTGAGAAAGAAACAGGACCAGGGGTTGAGAGAAGAGCAAATATACAACTATTTTTGGACTAAGTAAACACGATACCTCTCCATCTCTGGTTCTGTGAGGAAAGAGCATGCTACGCAGCCTCCTCTATGGTGGCAGTCACCTGCCAATAGCTATCATAGCCTGGGAAACTATTGACTCCGAACCACCAGGTTGCAGAATTCAGAGCAGAGGTACATGCAGTCTACTGCGGGTCTGAATGAGAGGCACAAGGAACAAGCACACATGTCCAGGGAAGCACTGCTGTTCTGATATAACTGAGTCAACAGTGAATGATGTTATGACCACTTTTAATTTTGAACAGGCCATTATGCTTTCCCAAGCTCAGTTCAAATCTTTATTCCTTCATTAGCTAAAACTTTATCTATGAAGCACAAGACAGAATTAAAAAACGCTTAATGATAATCATCAGCTCGGTCCCTTCAAAAACGGTTTTCACAGTTAGGTGAGTGTTGTGAATGGTTGCTTCTGATCCTTCTGTTCTTTCTCTATACCTCACTATTGAAGCTAAAGCTTTTAAAGATGCAAGTTGACCAATTACAAGACACAGTTAAGACAAAGTCTGCTTTGCCGTAACTCCAGAACCTGCGGAAATCCTTAGCAGCTCACACTAAGACCATCATCATACACCCATTAGACAACAGTCTGTTATTTAGCTCAGCACCAACTTCACAAAGGCGAAGCATATTCCGCAGTGGAGGCATTTCCTTCCCACTAGATCAGCCAGGTTGCAATTCAAGTGAGAACATCAATATTCCCAGTCTCCTGTAGTTTACATTCTCTGGTCTCACCAGGCAGTGAATGTTACTACTGAATGTTACTGAATCTCACGAAAACAACCCTACTGTGTCAGAAAAGATAATGTTTCTTAGTAAATGTTGCAGGAAGTCCTCCTGAAGGTGGTTTATCCACATTGAGTCATTGAGGAAAATACATACATACATCTCTAGAAAACAGAGTAAGTCAATATCTATAACTGCCTTTTTCTTCAAAGAAATACACTTCAAGTACCTGTTTTTCTGTGTCTGTGTCAAGCCCCCCTCCCAATTTAAGTATTTCTTTTAAAAGTCTGAAAAAACCTTTCAGACTTTTTATAGAAATATATCAAATGCTGGTAAAAAGTTACATTCCTGTTATAGAGCAACAACAGAAAAATAAATACACCAAACTTCTAGAAAAAGGTCTTAATTTTCAAAGAAAATGTGTGTTTTAAGGCTATTCCTGTAATAATCCTCCTGATTTCCCCTCATTACAGAGCATTCAATAAGCACTCTCAATGCTTACAGTTGCTGATAATTAGACCATGAGGGATTCTTTCCACAGTGGTTTGGATCAGGACCTGAGTGCCCTAAGGCCAAACTCCATCTTGTTGAATTGAGGCAAGTGAAACAAAGCTTGGTTGGGTTTGTTTCTTTAAATAATTTTTAAGGCTCCCTTTGTTCATCATGAGATTTGGGTTTGGTTTCTTTCAACCTCTCAGGGGTTTAATATAGAATGATAACCTGACTCAAAGCAGTCTGAACCAGATAAAAAAAAAAAAGAAAAGAAAAAAGAAGGAGAAAAAAGGAAAAAAATGCAATCAATAGAGTACTTTACTTTCTTCGGTCTACAGATTTTCCTCAGTTAAACTAAAAGAACAAAAAAAAGAAAAAACTACAAAACCCACAAACCAACAAAAAACCCTGGACATAAAACATTGCTCAGGCTTTTAGAGTATTTTTGTATAGTATTCACCTTGTTTCTCCAGCATAGATTTAAATAGGACTTTCCCCAGGCAGTTATTTGCAGTTTAGTTTATGAAACTCTTATTACCTAGCTAGAAGTTTATAAAAAAAAATAAATTAAAATCATATTTCTGAAACCTAAACTGAAACTTTAACGTTTTGCCAGTTACCCCTCTCTGCTGTATGACGATCTTCTAAAGTAGGCACAAGTAAATTTTCGTTTCAGTAACCTATAGCTGATAACTTTGTATTTTAAACTTCCACTGAGAAGTAGAGAAAGGATATATAAACAAGAATTTTGGAAATCCCACATAATGATCACTAATTTGCAGAAGAAACTCCTTGAATATAGTTACAAAATATAAAAAATTATTAAAAAAATAAATATCAAGTGATAATGGGTTAAACTCACTGGAATTTAAGATCCGTATTTTCCTTAAAAGACCACCTGAAGTTGTCAACATATGCCATATAATAAATAATAAATAAATGATTTCCCACATTCATTACCGGATATTGGCTTGAAACAGAGTTCAGGTTTAAATGAGATGCAACTTCAAAATGGAACATTTTTGATAAAATTAGTATCTCTCCCAAGCTATTTGGCACAGAAATCACATATGCCAAGGATATAAAAAAAGTACAAAGAATCCATCCCCTATGCACTGATATATGAAACAGCCATTATGGTTGATCTCTACTGAGTCTCAAGCATTATTGTCTTTAGAGCTGATCATGGAAAGCTTTTTATTAAAAAAAAAGTCTGTTAGTTTACAAGGAACTTTATTAGAAATTATTTGATTGGCTTTAAAAGTTAACAGCCATACAGCGTTTTCTTCATCTACAAGGCACCAAGCTTAATAGAGGACTTGAAATTCTAGTCTCTATCCTTTGTCTCCCTTTTCCTCATTGTCCAAACCTCATAACGATAACACAGCAATTAATTGTTCTATCCCCACTGCAATGTACTTCAGATTTTGTCAGCATTTCCACTTAAACATTGTATTATTTTTTCATGCCCTACTTTGAGGTTTCTAAGTAGTTTGAAAGTGTCTTCCCAATAGAAATATCTTTGCGTAAATGTCTATTTCTGAATGTTTATGATTAACAAGATAATATTGTAGGCAACTAGCAAAGACCATATCTTGTAATTAAAAACAATTATTTTAGGGCTTACGTATGTTACTTCTAAACTGAACATCTTAGCATCCCTGTACCCTCTTCATTTGGTAAAATGTAATTTTATTCTGTGACCATCATAGTATTTATCTGTTTTACAGTGTGTGTGCATGAAAGTATTTTGAACTTCATATATGGGTTTTTAAACTGCTTTCATTTTTCCAAATATTGTTAGCTCTAAAATAAATACTAAGCAAAACGGAGCCGAATTCTGGCAGGTATGTTGAGGACAGGGTCTATTTAAGGAAAATCGTTTTTCTGCTAATCATGTATCATTCTACCTTCTCAACAGTGTAAGTAACTCTGGTCTCTTCAGAATACTTGTCAAGGCATACAAAAAGCTGTAGGTTTACACATGCCTGGAATTGTCAGGGCAGTGGGCAGGAACACAGGCATGATACCCGCAGAAGTCATCTTTGTGCCTGATAACTGAACAGTTCAAATATTTTCCATTACCAGAAAAAATGAATTCATATTGATCTTCATCCTCTCTAGAGCATCCTTTGGAAAAATGATATATATGTATAGATGAGGTACTGTTCACTTCAGTACCATAACGATTGGTTTCAAGTGAAAAATGAGGACAGCAACTCATTATACAGTACACATGGGGCAATGTCTTTGTTTCCTTTTCATTTCCTTTTTTGCCAGAGTAAATGTTCTTATTTAAAACTTCATCACCAAAAATGCCTGTATCTAAACTACAGCATAAGGAGGCTTCGCTCAATTCAGACACTCATTCCTTAAAAACCAACCCAAAAAGCAGGGAGGAAGAAAGGGAGGGTAGAGATACAGGGCACATTCAATACTACTGCTGTTGTACATGGCATAAATCACTAGCCACATTTATGGACCGTAACCTATTATAATTTCTTATTTCTCTATAATCATCATATCAGGTGCTCCATAAACATTGATGAAAGAAGCTAAATTATTTCAATACGGTAATTAGGTAGGGTTTTGCAGTTAAAATACCAAACAACAAAAATACCCAAGCAAGCAAGCAAGCAACCAAAAAACAACACCAAAAAACCAAAACACCCCCCCAAAAAAAAACATCAGAGAAAAAAAAGCCCAGTATTTTCCGTCAAGCTCTTCCTTACTGCTACTCCAAATTAAGCACACAAAATATGAAATGTCCACAAAAAGTCCCAGAGCAGCTTGGGGCTCAGCAGTAACTCAACCCAGAGAACACAGTGGGGTTTCTCCTGGGCTCTCTCAGGCTGTGTCTGCATTGAAACCACAGCAGATGCAGAAGTACTTGAAAGAGTTCTAGCAACTAGCTCAGGTACTGGCAGGCTACACAGCCGCCTGAGTTTATGGACCTACTAATTTAGTTTGCTTTAGAGCTTTGAGTCACCATCCCCAAACTAGTAAGATGACTACACAAAGTTGAAACTGGTGTATCTGTTCCACACATTCTTTTGCAGCTTAGAAATATCCATTGTTGCCTTGAAAGTAGCTTTACTACTGATGGAAAGAATTTTTACATTAGATTGCCTGTTAATTTCTACATCAAAAATCATTAGATTCTCAAACATGCCCATTCAGCTCCAAAAAATACTGAAATAATGGGGGAAACTTAAAAAACAAAACAAAGAAAAACCAAAGAACAGTTGCCAGCTGCTATTCTAGGTATGAAGAAAGAACACACAAAACAGTTTTGAAAACAGTTTTCAGCTACTGAAAAGTTTGTGTTCAGAAAGCAATTAGAGACATTCATTTCCGTACAAAAGCCATTCTGCAAAAGGAAGGGGGCCCTTTTTTAGAACACGACTGTCACTAAACAAACAAGAAATTCCAAAACAGACTGGTGAATGCTTATTTATAAGAGGTATTTATAAAGGAGAATCTCAATGCAGGTCACATGGGAAAGATACTCATTTGCCAGTAAATGCCAGAATCACAGGTCCTCAACTGAAAAAATCTTAGTTCTTCAGTCTTACACAACAGAACTGAAGTATTAGCAGCACTTTTTCCATGGATATTTATAGTGGCACAAAAGAACTCATCAGTATGGGGCGTAACTTGTTAGTGCACATGGAGCTTTAAAGAAACCAAGATGCTGAAATCAAGCAGGATTTGTAATTAGCCAGCTCTGTCTAGCTATCAAGTGCCCTATCAGGCCGACCTGGCTATGTCAACGTTCCCTAATATCAGAAGGTCTTCTCCTGCATCGAGGAGAGCAAAGCAGCCAGGCAAATGCTGACTGCAATCTCCACAAAACAAACAACTGAGAGACAGGGGTCAAAAGCATTTATACCAGATTCTGTGTCTATGCTGTTTTGGGGGTTAATATTGAAATATGGAATACTCTCTCCATGGCAGAAAATTCAGAGACTGAGGACGATTTCCTCATTTCTCCACATTTCTATGTGGAAGGTCTTACCACCTCAAAGTTTAAAGCCCGGTAACCAATTATCTTTATGAGAGGAAGAAAACTTGTGAAGAAATTCAAGACAGACAAGACAGAAGGAAAATCAATGCCAAGAATAATTTTTTAGCGAGCCACAAGACCCCTTTTTCTTTCTACAAATTCTCTGCATCCAAATGGAGACAGTGTCACAAACCAGCTCTTAAGGATAGGGGTTTATATTTTTGCATTCCAGCCCTAAAAATTACAACAAAACATACTTTCCCTTCTGAGTTCTTTCTAGGAACAAAAAATACATCCTATTCTACAGCTGAATTCCTTAAAGGGCTATTCTCTGTTTTGCATACAGTAAATTTCTCTCTACTCTAGATCTGCAAAGGAAGCTGCATCACATAAAAGAATTTCTGTTTAGTTTGTATAGGAAAGTATTTCTCAGGTTTATAGATAACCAGAAAATTTCTCAAAGGTCCAATTCTACAGTCATTGCACCACTAATTTCAGACACTAAAAGACACCACTGTGAGTTGCAATATTGTTAGATGCTTGGTACTCTCTTCTTTGGGGAAACCTGATAAATCCATTTGTATTTAATCCAACCAGTCACTGAGACCCACTAATAACAGCAAGATAGAGCCACATCCAAAGAGGCACCACTGTATTTTAAATATGCAGTAACTACAGTAGACTTTTAAAACAAAGTAGAATAATTTATGAGGAGCATATGAGGGGTTAAGAAGGTGAAAAATTCTGTTCAGAGAGGTCTTGGAATAAAAGCTACAAAATGTAGCTGTGTAATCAGGAAATCGTTTTATTTGCATTGCGGTGTTTGGGTTTCTTTTCAATCACGAGCACCAAAGTCAAAGTGGGACTCTGATCATCTCGCTGCAGTTTACCAATCAGGATTATATGCCAATGTGTAATGAAGTGGAACTACATGATGTGACAAAATATGATGTGACAAGTAAATTTTAAAGGAGAACCCACTAATTTGGAACCAGTAATTGCTACAATTCAAACAGCCCCATTACTTATATACTGAGTTTTCAAAGCTGAATTTGTGGCATATTTTTAACTGGATTAAGTGTCAACTTCAACGGAGCAATTAGCATTTTTAAAAAATATTTCTCATCAACAGAGTACTATTTATCACCTGGCAGGTAATAATTTCTTATTCCTACCTTTAGTACTGCTGAATATTTTCTCTCAAATAATATATTCAATCAAAAGAACACAACATTTTATGCTAATGTAATCTTTGTACAGCTTTAGCTAAAATCTCAAGTGCTGATAATTACAAAAAAGTCTGTGAAGGGATTCCAGAAAACTGGCATTTTATTTATTTATTTTTATGGGGACAAAAATTTAACAAATTCTTGAACAATGTTCAGCAGCACAAACTGCAAGTATTAACTTTGTATGTCTTGTATTTCGAGCCCAGGGATTGAAAATAGCTCTGGAAAAGAGCAGACAACTCCATGTAAAGCTTCTGGAGAACTTTGCCATCTACAAACACCACACCCCACTTTGGAAAGGTGACACATCAACATTTCAATTTGTCAGTTTCTTAATAAAAAAAAAGTCCGGGTTCTATACAGAGTAGTACTCTGGTACAGACTAACAGTATTTTGGGATCCTGAAAGCTACTCTGTGAAAGTCAATATAAAGTATTAAATAGTCCACTGGGCACCACCACAATGCTTCCATAGGTAGAGATTTTGAATGATGTGGATGCATTTATAAAAATTAACAGCACAAAACAATAGAGTAATTTTAAATACAAGATCATAAAACAAGGACTGGCAGGGAAGACTGCAAGTGTATATACATCATGAGTCTCGTCGTCTTTCCAGTTAAGAGCTTAAAATTACTGAAATAGTGTTCTTTAGTATACAGTAAACAGTCAAGCTTCACATACAAACCACAAAAGCTACGTACATATCTTCCAAAATAATGGCAAATTACACCTTACATCACTAACAATGAACACGTAATTTGTCTACCCTAATAACAAAGTGACATAAATAGTCAATCTCTTTAGGAACAAAAAGCACTGAAAAATCATATTTTTCTATTTCCTAAACAAAAGAGGCACCTGGTTCACAAGATGTAACAAAAACTATGGCTTCCCCTTGACAATATTTTTGGAAAGGAGCAATGGCAATGTTGATTTCACAATTAGTTTTTAAAAACTGAAGGGCATTCTTCATGATAAAAACTCTCCATCTTTGATTAGCATTGCTTTCGGTTGTAGCGCAAGGCATCTCACATCTGTTACAAATCAAACCTGCATACTGAATCAAACAAATTCTTAATTGGTCAGAATTCTATATAAAGCCTTGGTTTAAAACCTTCTAACTAGGAAAAAAAACCAACCTAGTTTTTCTCCGAGATGTCTCCATTTGTAAAGATTCGTAACATATTGATGGCAATTAATACACACATCGACAACCACCACAGCTTGCAGTAGGTATTCCAGAAGTACTGGAGTAGGCTGGTGACTGGGATGACACAGACCTTTATCAAAAAGTTACAAGTGGCTCACCTTGGGCACTTCTCAACAGGTCTACCAAACACAGCTGTATGCACAACTGGCAATCTGAAATGCTATTAAAAAAAAATAATCTTTCTCTCCTATATATTACAGATATTGATTAATTGATTATATAGTCAATTGACAACTCGAAATATTCAGAAGCAGCCTCACAAAACTGATAATTAACAGACTCATGTTTAATAACACTTTGTCAAGTTGTTAAAGCAGTTTAAATTAGGAAGAAGATAGCTGCAAGCCAGTTGAAAGCAGCTGGCATTTAGTCATCTCCTTCCCAATTAAAATTGTAAATGGCGCCTACTTCAACGGTAGTGTGTCTCACATACAATCTGATAAAACAGGTATTTTTGTTGTTCTTTTACACCTACACACTGGTAATTTACTATCCTGGCAAACTCCATTCACAAATTTTAACAAGTGTGGACTTCAGTAAACATATTTTTAATTTTTTTAACCAACACTTTGGAAGACTCATCAGATATGGGCAGCTTGCCTCTGGATGTCAAAAAAGCCATTTCAAGAATAATACCCAAGCTAAAGCATCAAACCCAAGTGTAAATTACTTTACACTTTGACTACTACTGAGTTATTAAGCTGTTTCAAGGAATATACAAGAGCATTAAGGAGGAACCTCCTCTTCTCAGCGCTCTGAAGTTCTGCTTATTACTGCTTAATAGTCTGCTTTTACTAAGCTTGTGTTACTAATTTAAAACAGGGGGTGGAGAGAAAGAGATAGTCAACTTCATTTCAACTCCTAACACTCGTTTACTTATCAAAATCATCCACTGATAGAAGATGTTTCTGGAAAGATAACTGTACCAGAAGAACCGATGTGCACTATTTCATCCCATGTAAAGCTCTTGCGTATGAGTACGTTTAACTGATGCTAGTAAACATTTGCATGCTTTTGGGTCACTAATACATAGTTGTGATTGTGCACGTGTGCACATTTACGTTTCAATACACGGGACTTAAGCACAAAGTCTTGCTAACGGTTTCCAGGTATCAGCCTATATGCACAGTAAACTGCCCATTTCTGGTTGTTTACTTACTGATTCAGATGTTTTTCTTACACCTAAATGGTTATCTCCCTAGAGAATCCATAAAGGATTCGGCCACAGTTCAGGCTTCTGCACAACTTAAGTACCTTCAATGCCAATGCCAACTGACTCTGAATAGCAAACAGACTGAAATTTTTATTTTTGCATGCGTAACAGGCTTGGAACATTTTTAAAGCTAACAAAATACTAGAAACAGTCACTTCAACACTACTGCACATCACAGCTCTATTTTGCAGGAAACTACACAATGCCTTTCAATGCTTTGGGTGATGTACTAATATTATCACGTATTAAACAGTTCTGTGAAGTACGTAATCATTTCTTATCTCACACATCTTTAGGTTTGTCATAGTCAATACCCATACTGTTCATTTCAATATTAACGGCACAAATTTCAGGCAGGATTAAGCAGCACATAATAAATAAATAAATAAATAAATAAAATCAGAGGAACCAGAAGGAAGAGGTTTCTTAAGCTCTTTTAGCAGCTTAGAAGTAAATCATAAAATGTCAAGCTACAAAAATTGGCTCAGATAAGTATGATGTTTCCTGAATTAGTTCACTAAGCTTTCATCCTTCCTCAACACTTTCAAGTCAATCCTAAATGTGGTGCTTACCTTAATATTGAACAGTTATGCTACAACACATACAAAAGACTGAATATATGAGCTATTCTCAAAATGAAAGAGTTAGTCTGTTTTCATTTAAATAAGGAAAATAAGGAGTTTATTTGGCATTGGAAGGAAAAGCAAAGTTATTAAGATTGTCTTTAGGTACTTTTTTCCATTTAGCTAAGGGCTTCCACTGGATGCTATGTTCTGTTATAGCTATTATACACCTCAAAACCTCACATCTTAAATCTTTAAGCTGTTTAGTTTCATATATTCATATTTTAACAATAATATAGTTACGTCCGTTAGTAATTACACTGTCATAATTATACCATCATATTTTCAAGTGCTTAAGGCTCTAAAAACTTCAAACAAGCTGTCATTTTATATTCCACAGGGCTTTTATTCTTTTTCCATGACCTATGATAAATCCTGTTAGTACTGTCAAACATTACATATAGATGTGTACGGACGTATATAGAGTATACAATTTAGACAATGTATCCTCAGTTTTGGAAACAATGCCCAGAATATATAAGGATAAGGAAATATTTATGTAAAATTGAAATTCTAAGCCTGAAAATAAAACCTTCTCAATTTTTTTTTCAGCACACCAATTTTAAAAAAAACCCTATATATTGTAAACGAATACTATATTCATGAAATAATTAAGACACAAATTCTGATGGACTTTTGTATTCAACTGGAGTTTTGGCTACACACCTGAAGTTTAAAGGTTCCATTTATTTCCCCCCCAGACAAATGCTAACATCTTAGAAACCTCTCCAATAACTGAGAGTAACTTTGCTCTTGTTCCTAAACCCTCAAGATTTTCCACAGAGGTAGATTACTCAGGCCATGAAGAATGTTGTCAGAGAGCCCTTGATTGTGGCCTTAGTAGATAAGACATGATTCTATCAGCACTGACAGATGTTCTTTCCTCTCAGGAAATGGCCACCAAGGATAAAAGTTGCTATCCGCATAAAAAGAAGATTAATTTGCATTTGAAGCCCTATATCCATTCCCCAGGATCTCCATCACTGAGAAAAATCAGGCCTGCATTTCCTTTGCAGCACGGGCAGCCCAACACGAATAGGCAGTTTTGCAGTTATATTTACCTGCCTCCAAGGACTATCATTGGGTATGTAGCATTCAGGTCGCTATCACACATACTGTGCTCTAAACATTTGGCTCACCTCCTCCTGCTGTGAAGTCTGAGAGAATATTTTTGTCAGGCAAATATGTCTGTGCCTAAGTATATTTGAGAGGAAATACATGTTAAAAAAAAAAGACTGCCTTTGGTGTGTGCATATCCATCTTATCGATGAAACTACCCAGAAACTACCCACGAAGAACTACTTTCATCAATACTGTATTAAAAAAATCCCTAATATTGACTAATAAAAGGAGTAATATTAAAATCTTCCCCAATGCATATATAAATATATTTGCAGTGTGAGCCAAACATAAATGTAACTTAGCATAAGTTATAACTCATCTAACCTTAAATGGATCTGAAATTCAGAATAATATTGCATAACGGAAAAATAACATGGCAGATTAACAATACAAAACAAAGGGGAGTAAAACTTGTAGTATATAGAGTATTTTCAATCCTTCTGATATTCCCGAACCTGCTGAGAGATGCTGGTCAGATGCAGCACAACAGGCTTTCTTGGATCTAAAATAAAGAATACTAAATTTCAGTGCACAACGGTCAAACTCCTCTACACCGGAGCAAATTCAAGACTCGCAAATAAACACAAACATACTTTTAAAGTTTGTATTTAAAATACTACACTTAATTTATAATTGAGCAAAATCCATGAAGCAACTAAATGTAAAGAAAATACAAGACTGCAGTAGTCTCTATTTTTTTGTATGATTTTGTGAGTTAGTGGTAAATGGATCCCCTTCATGATTCTTAGAAATATTAACATGGTGTCCTGTATTGGAAAACATTTGGTAAAACTGCCAACAAGCAAATTAAATACACTGCAGGCTATGGCTACAACATATTAATTCTCCCTTTTCAACAATAGCTTTCATCTTAAAAATAAGTACATTCACACAAACATATTAACGTAACTAATACCTAAAGGAATACAGCCTGTTGAGTGTCATCTTTGTCACCAAGCAATGAAAAGGTGCTTATATAACATCAATGGAGGCCAAGGAGGTTTTCAGTACTTCCAGACTCAAGGGAGAAACATAACAGACAAGCAGGTCCCTTTAATTAAATAAAACATTTTGCCTTCTGACTATAAAAGATAAAATCAAAAAGAAGAAAAATTTGTCTTGGATTAGAAAGCAATTATTTTTGGCTGAAAGTAATCCCTTTAGCTGTTCCTTAACAGCAATACAAGCATCACCGCAAATTTTTTTTGGAAACATATAAAGAGTGTGAAATATGTTATTCCAGTGTTCA
The DNA here is from genome assembly GCA_008711295.1 of Anarhynchus alexandrinus. Classification (NCBI taxonomy): domain Eukaryota; kingdom Metazoa; phylum Chordata; class Aves; order Charadriiformes; family Charadriidae; genus Anarhynchus; species Anarhynchus alexandrinus. The sequence continues at coordinate 1,365,938 of VUYV01000007.1, read as the reverse complement.
TTTTCAATACTGTGAACTTATATGTTTGTAATTATTCTTCTAGAAAACATCTTTGCCATTAACTATAAGATACTTAAAGATTCAGTCTACTCTAACTACTGTTCAAAGTGCAACTCCAAACTCTGTAATCATTTCCTGAATCAGTACAATTTTATGATGGAAATATCCTGAAGTTCTTCATAAAAAAGAAAACATTTGAAAACTAACATTTCTATTCTTAGTGCACCTGAATAACCTCCCAATGGGTTAGTTGGGTTAGCGAAGAGAATAGCAAGATAACCTTTATGCTGCTACCACTGAATCAGCCTATTCAGTGATCAAACACAGCAGACTAAAAGTTCTTCATTATGTACTGTAACAACTGTAAAAACTTTTACACAATGAAGAAACCAATTTTTCTAGATACCAACATTTAAGGAACATCTGCCTACTAAACACCTTGATACAGGAAAAAAAAACCACTCATTTTCTTTGATACTACAACAAAAACAGATAGCTTGAGGATAATAAGGTAGAAATACCCATTTCATGAGGACAATCATGAACATGCCTGTAACAATCAAAGGTTGAGGAAGACTAAGAGTAAAAGATCAAGTTTTAGGTTTGAGGTCTCCCCTGAGCCTCCTTTTCTCCAGACTAAACAACCCCAAGTCCCTCAGTCGCTCCTCACAAGACTTATTCTCAAGACCCTTCACCAGCTTCGTTGCCCTTCTCTGGACACGCTCCAGCACCTCAATGTCTTTCTTATACTGTGGCGCCCAAAACTGAACACAGTACTCAAGATGGGGCCTCACCAGTGCTGAGTACAGAGGGACAATCACTTGTCTAGTCCTGCTGGCTACACTATTCCTGATGCAGGCCAAGATGCCGTTGGCCTTCTTGCCCACCTGGGCCCACTGCTGGCTCATATTCAGCTGGCTGTCCACCAACACCCCCAGGTCCTTTTCCACCGATCAGCTTTCCAGTCCCTCCTCCCCAAGCCTGTAGCGCTGCACGGGGTTGGTGTGACCCAAGCACAGGACTCGGCACTTGGCCTTGTTGAAGCTCATACTATTGACCTCGGCCCATTGATCCAGCCTGTCCAGGTCCCTCTGAAGAGCCGTCCTATCCTCAAGCAGATCAACAATCCCACCTAACTTGGTGTTGTCTGCAAATTACTGAGGGTGCTCTCAATCTTACTCGCCTACTCCTTTCCTTCACAGTCCCCCGAAATGCGGGGAATCTATTTAAATTATTTTTTTCCTTCAGAAAGTGACTAAGGAAGGACACTACGTTTTGGTATTCCTGAATTCTCAATGTCTGATGGAAAGAATTTGAAAATATTACTGAAAAGAGTCCAAGAACATATCTGTACGTATTTTCATTTTGCATATCAATCCATAATGTCTTCTAAACATCATCCTAATCTTTTTCTTTTTTTTTTTCCTCTGCTCTTTTTCCAGACTATATAATAGAAATAAAACAGAAGCTTTGTTTTTCAAGCACAACCAAGCCAATTAAGGGATCCAAATTACTGGATAATTGATCGCATTTTGACCTTTGAGAACTAATCTAGGGAATAAAATGGCAGATCATTAACAGCTCAAGAAAAACAATTCCTGTCCACGTATTCTATTAATCCTTCATACAAAATAAGTATAAAAACATCTATGTAATTTACTTATCAGCATTTTTTTTGCATTTTCATCTCTTTTGCATTAAAGATCTAAAATCTACTATGCTATTTTTCATTTAAGTATATTTTAATCTCAGGTTTGTTCTCTATGGTGTTCAGGGGCACTCATCATAACAAAGAAAATTAAATAATATAAAGGTGAAGACACCTATTTGTTTATCGTTACTACGACTTTGATTACAGATGAGGACTGGGACCAAAGCACACAAATGCCCTACAGTTAATATTACAATTTGCAGAGAGCCTTTGGGTATGTTAATGTCCAAAGCTAGGGTTGAAATTTAGAGTACTCTATGTTTCCACAGAGATACTCAGCATGATCTGCATAGAGCTACTAGGAAGACTCCTGCCATCGGAGTAAACACCCTGCGCTTGATTCTGAGTTAGGTAGGAGGCTTTGGATAAGATTGGGGCTAGTAACAGATTTCAAGTTGGAGTTCAGTACTTAAAAGACTACAAACAGTTTGTTGTATTACTGCATCTTAGATGACCAGAGCCTGAAAAAAAATAAAAAATCTGCAAGATAAAACAGCTTTACATTTTTGTTCTGTAGAACATTAAAACTAACCTTACCTGTAGTCCGAGACTTATCCACAAGCAAATTAAAGTAAATGCAAATCCTTTTTACTAGACCTCATTCTATCTTATGGGTCATGTATGGCAAATGGTCACCCATGGCAAATCCCTTCAGTGCACAGGTCTAGAAGATGCTGACCAATGCATAATAATTACTTTTAACATTTGCATTTGCGGACTAAAATAGCAAAAAACTTAAGACAAAGCCAAATGATACAGAATTAATGCAGTCTATTGAAAGCTACAATGTGAAAGTTTCTTGTGAAAGTTTCACAAGATTGAGACATTTCAGAATTGCTGCAGTGCTTTCTGTCACACAGGCCCAAACTGTAAATTGTTCCGGGAGTTTTAAAGGACTCACCTCCCAGATGAAGAGAGAAACAAAAACAATAAATTTCAAAAAGCTCAATGTCTGTCTAGGTGGAAGGGCAGGAGATGGAAATGCCTCGGTAAAAAACAGCCCTAAAATAATGGAATGGTTTTTGCTATATTTTTAACATTTAGATATTTATTCCACATTAGAGAAAACATACAGTACATGACTAAATACAGAGCTATCCAGGAAACTTAGTTGTACCAAAAAAAAAAGGAAAGGAAAAAAAGGAAAAAAGAAAAGCGAGAAAAGCCAGTGTGACAAGGAGAGAAGACTACAATAAACGAACTAGACTTAATTTTAAGCAGGTTGGGTGACTTATGCACACAATGGGAAAGACTATTGTTCACAAGCTCTCCTGTGAACTTGGGGAGGCTGCCAGATCTACAAAGGCACCGATTAATGCATTCACAACCAGAGATGGACACAACCTTTGAAGAAAGAAAATTTAAATTCTACAGATTTCTAGTCAGGGTGCCTGCGGTGACAGTTTGTTCAGCTCAAAGAAAGAAGTCTACTATTTACACTTCCAGCATCACCAAGTAGCTAACCAGCTAGAATTTTCTAAACGCCTGTGCCTCAAAGGGACAATCACAAGTGCAGTGGTTTCTTTAAGCTCCTTCTTGATTGCAGCAAAAGAACAAGAAAAAAATATTGTAAAGTTCACATGACAAACATAGCCAGCCAAACAGCTTACATTATTTAATAAATAAATAAATAAATCTTGAAATAAATGCCGTATGGGTATTTCAGAGATCAGCTGCAAAAAGGAAAATAAAAAATACATTAGAGAAAACTTGAGTCAGAAGACTGCTTTGTTAAGCAGATGCACAACCACTCACCCAACTTTTACAAGTGTATGTCAGACACAGTGAAGATCTGAAGAGACACAGCATGCACAATGAAAGACAGTTAACCTACAATATCCAATGAGAATAGACTACTTTTAAATAGAGTTGGAAGACTTCCAAATGGCTATTAATGCTGGCTCAATTCAAATGCCTATATTACCCTCCTTCAAGATCATCTCTATCGCAAGCTAAAGAAGATAGGCAAGTGATTAAGCTGAAAAGTTTTGTTGCTGAATGCTGACTGTCTGTATTTTTACCACCAAACTCCACATTCCTCTGGACTGCCGCAACTTCAGCCCTGAGCCATCCCTTAGTGCAAAGAAATCTTTAACAAAATGCTTGAGAAGCTGAAACCCAACATGTTCCTAAATGGAATAAAATGCTTTGGAAACATTATCTTCAACTGTACAGTAGTGTCCAAAATACAGAGTTAATAAAATGCAATACAGTTATACTTCTTGAGAAAATGGTAATCAAATAACTGGGATTAATCCACTGTAGTACTGTGTAATCCTAAAGCTAGCCATATTTATGGAGAACATCTATCAAGCCGATACCACAGCTACATGGGCTTGTCATCATACATGACTGAAATCAGAGGCTACGTCAACACCCAAGGGAAAAAGAGAAAAAAAAAAAAAAAAAAACCCAGAAAAAACCACCCACCTACAAAGGCCTAACCAAATCATTACTAGAACAGACCAATCCTCCTTTGGAAGAGTCTCCTGTAGGAATTGCTAAGCATCCCAAAGTCATCACAGAAGAACAGTTTGTCTAATTCTTGTAAGAGAGTTGGTAGGTTGTTTTTGAGGGATGGACTCAAACAATTGTGAACAAATACAGCACAAATAAAACGTCCCCAAAACCTCTGCTTCTAAAAATTTGCAACCTATAAGCTGAAAAGTTTGCCTTAATAGCAATTAAGAATTGCCAAAATTCAGTAAAAGTGCATGCCTTCAACTCCTCTCACTGTAACATCTAGAACACAGTATCATCAGCATTCTCTTATTCACCCCTTTCTACCACATGATAAAAACGCGAACAGGAATTAAGTCCTTTTTAACTTGATGTGCAGATGCAGGTCTCAGCTAATGTTAACAGACTAACACCAGCATAACATTTTCAAATGAGCAAAGAAATATTTACACTGGACATTACAATTTCTGAAACCAACTTTTTCCAGGACGAAGTCTGCTTTAATATGTCTCCTAAATTAAACAGTTATGTGAGGAAAAAGTTGAAATTATTTTAAAAAACCCCATTCTGACATTGTTCAAATGAAGTTTAAGTTGAGTCATCATTACTTCTGAGTTCAAAATGGGAATGAACGTATACTTAAAACTTCAACAGAAGGAAGAAAATCAACAAAACCACTTGAAAAATAGCTAAATGAAGTACCTGAAGTGACCCACAAGGCCTGTTTCAATAGTTTTACTTATTTCATTTAGGATTTTGATTTTTTTGTACCAACTGAGAAAGGTATTCAGCTTCCAACCGAAAGCTGTATTTTCAGCCTCACAGAATTTTCTTAGAGAACAGGAAACCAGGTTGATATCAGTTACTGTTAGTAGGCACTGTGAACACATTATTGCACACTAAGTGCTGGACCTACCAACATTTAAGAGAAAATTGTTTTTCCCTTGCTTGCAACTCTCCAGATGCATGTTAACAAATCACCGTAATACGCATGGAGGAACTATCCTAAGTGTGTACATAAAGAAGAATAACATCATGTCACCTACTCAAATGTAAACCTACTGGTTGCATAGCGTGAAGACGTACAGTAGCTGGTGGTAAACCTGTAATGTTGGGATTTTATTAAGAATTATAACTATTTCCACTAACTCAATTGTGTAACAGAGCAATGTCTTGTTAATAGCAATTCCATCTCAGTGTTTGTTTGCTAAATACAGCAATTCACACAATAAGATATTAATCAAATAGCTAGCTCTACCAGTTATAACAAGGCCGTAAGTTGAATGCTGCAATAATTAACACACCCACACATTCACTTACCTTATCCCATGAGTAAAAATTAGCTTAGCTCTCTTTTAGAAGTTTGGGGTTTTTTCCTTATAATTCTAAAATCATAGAATTTCTTTTGCTTACTTTTTGAGAATAAGATTAAATTTTTTGCAGCCTCACCTACGGGTCACAGACTCCCAACAACTGACAGTATGATGTGAACTAAATCAAGCCTAAGTATTGTACAGAGAACTGGAAAAGTACTACAGCCACTCATTACCAAAGTTGCCCAGTAATAAGCACGAGGATTTTTTCCCTAGAAAAATGAAAGAGGAAAAAAATATTTACAGCTACGCCTATACTTGCCCGGAGTATATTTGTTTATAGATCTTGAAGACTGTCTTTAAAAGTACAGTGCGAGATGGCAGTTATTAAACAAAAAAGGAGAAAACAAAGCAGATGATATAGGTAACTGTCCATCCAGCATAAACAATGAATTGTGAATTTTAAGTCCCTCAGGCCAAAAGTAAGTGTTACAAGCTTCAGACAAGCAGCTATTTCCAGTACACATTAACAAGAAGTTTATTGATCCTGCAAAACTCACAAAAAGGTCAGCACATTTCTTGGCATCTGCTGCTAGCATTTCATCTATTAACTATTTGCATATAAACATACATAAAGACCTTTTTCTTTCATGTAGTGAAGCACTGCTGAAAAGCTGCAGCTATTGTATCAGTGGAAAAAGGACAAGCCGATACATATTCAAAAAGCAACAGATTTTAAAACTAGTAAGAGACAATTATCAGGTAGTCTGACCTCCAGCATAACAAAGGTAAAATAATCTCACTCGGTGTTTTTGCATCACGCCAATACATTCCTAGCTAATTTTTTTGCATTAAAGATTTAAAATTGAGAAGGAAGCTATAACTTCACTCAATATGTAAATACTAAAAATATGTATATACTTCAAATATCCACTGGATCCTATAGAACCTTGTGCTAAATTAATCTACTACCAGCAATTTCTTCCCCCTCTAAATCATAAAAAATGAATATTCCAAATTTATTAAATACAATAATCGTAAAAATAATTTTGCAGCTGTTAGTTGAACACAAAACAGCAACCCATGCAGTAATAAATAATGCTCTTTACAGGTCACCCACTTCTAGGTGAACATTTTGTTTTTCTGGATGAGATCTTAAGACAGGTTTCTTCCTACTTTACTGTGATAGCCAGGTAAATGTCTCAGATCATCTACTAAAGTGGATATTGTCATCGGATTTCTTTTTTGTTTTTTTTTTCACGTGTCTGAGGAAGACAACATACATCACAACACTGCATAATCACAAAATACTCCACAGACAAAAGAAATTATGAGCTGATTGTACATCTAGATTAACAGTTGGTAATGAGATAAAGCCAACTTCAGTCTTGCTCTCAAGGATTCTTCCCCCAAAGGACCCCCCAATTACAAAAATCTGGTACCATGATATAGCTCTAAAAAGTCTGTATTTTCTCCTCTGTCCCAAACTATTCCTTACAAAATACAACGTACTAGTCTTTATTGAAAACCAGATTTATATCAAGCCAGCTTCTCTGAAGTTCTAAGGGTTGTAACTGATCCACTCGTTTACTTTCCTAGCGATAGAAAAATGGAGGTTTACCTCCTTGTGCTTTTTTTCACCATTTTAAAGATCCAGAGATATCAGGTAGCACAGATATGAACAGTGTTCTAATCTCATACGGTACATTTTATATTCCTAATGACAGATACCTGATAATTAGCCTCTAGAATGCCAAAATCATTAAGTAAGTTACATGTACCTCTTTTTATATGGCAAGCACCAGTCCCAACTCCGGCATTTTCAGACTGCTGTATGAATAACCTGTGTAACGTTAGTACACACACTCTGAATTACTGTCACCACTTTGCAGCATGGAATTCATTCAGTTCAGTTCTCTGAAACCTTGGGCTAATTTCCACAGCACCTAGTGCCACTGCAATGCAACTACAGCAAACCAAATCATCGGCTTCTCTTACGGATTTTACTGTTTTGTTTGAGGGGAACTTCATGGCAGCAAGATGACAGGATATCTTTTCAGCTGTGAGGAAAACAATGTTTTCTCTCTCATATACACTGAGCTCAGAAGGGTACAAGAGCAGCAGAAACTAATCGCTGTGGTTGTACATGCAGAATACAGTGAGTCCTTTTTTTTTATCTTGAAGGTAGCTTAATAGTTTGAGAACAGAGTCTTATTAATGTAAATGAAGCTCTAATAGCATATTGCATGAAATTCTTTTTATTAAGCATTTCTTTGGAAAACAGCCTACAAACTGGATTAATCCCCTGTACTGTATTTTCTGTAAGCACCTAACCAAAGTGACTTTTTCAAACAGATTGCTGAGTAAACTTTAAAGTAGCCAATAAAGATACTTCTGCTGTAAAAAAAGTGTTTCATATGTAGTTAATTTCACACTTATTTGCACTGGAAAATTAAATTTTTACTTATCAACGTACCACAGAAATACTGGGGAAAACTCTGCTCTGATGTTCTACACAGTATTTTTTGCTTTAGGCAAACTATAATAAAATTAATTGATAATTAGGAAACTGACATTATAATCCTGGTAATATTGTCTGGCTCTCCAATGGCATTGTCCACACTGCTGGTCCATTTCATCAAAAAGAACAAAACCGTTTTTTGTAATGCCTGACAATGGACCTAAATTCCTGAATTATTTTTAAAAATAGAGTCAAGGAACATTAATCATTTATGTTCTTTTGAAAATAATACCTTAGGCGTGCCGTTCCCAAGCACTCAAAATTCTCTTTAACTATAATGAGAAAGAAAGTAGGATCGAGTCTCTGTGACTGACAGTAACATCTTACATTGATCCACTTAAAATGAGAAGAAAAAGTGCAAATATTTTGTGGGTAAAAACAAACAAAAATGAATTATCTGTCATTTAAAATAAAATGCTTTGGGCTATTTCTAGACAGAGTTTAAGAGGCTACCCTAAACAGACTGAAAATCCGCTTTATTTTCAGACAGCTCTCAAATCAAGAGGCATTCTTAATTTGTTTTTAAATTTCAAATGTGTTTTGAGTTGTAAATATTACTGACAGAGATGTTTTTCTGCTTCTTGTTCTCAGGCTTTTCTCATAAAACAAGTGTAATACCTAACACATCATAAATGAACTCTCCCTGACAGAACCTGAACTTTATCCTGTAGATCAATTAAGACTTAAGCATAGCTGACAATCATAGAATGGTTTAGGTTGGAAAGGACCTTGAAGATCATCGAGTTCCAACCCCCCTGCCATAGGCAGGGACACCTCCCACCAGACCAGGTTGCCCAAGGCCACGTCCAGCCTGGCCTTGAACACCTCCAGGGATGGGGCCTCAACAACCTCTCTGGGCAACCTGGGACAGTGCCTCACCACCCTTAAAGTGAAAAACTTGTCCTAATGTTCAGTCTAAATCTGCCCTCTTCCAGTTTAATCATGCAAATTTGATTATTTTTTAACAGTCCATCAATAATTTCTTATGCATTTTTCTTCTTGAATACTGAATCAAACATCAACACCAAATCCTGTTATAATTTTGCCTCAGTGGCTTAAATATAGCATCCATCTGTGCACAAATAGTAGAGTTACTTTAAATTCCTGGGAAATTGTGTATCAGTAACTACAGAAAAATTCTGTCCTAGAAAGCCACGTACAGCTACTGGTTGAATTTATTTAAACACACAAGATCAGGAATGCAGAGTTAATTTGCTACACAGCAGAGAAACAGTCTCAGGTTTCCAGCAATAGCTTCTTATCCTCACTCCTGAGATTCTTGTTCCTCTGTGAGCACCTTTAAATTCTACTATTAATCTTCATGCTCTGTGGTGTAAGAAAACAATAATCACCTACTTTTTTCTTGTTCCCACTTGGTATTTCTTGTCTGTAAGATGAACTTGGAGAAAACTACCTCTACCTAGGAAGGTATCTAAGGGTACGTTCTTTATTGCAAAGCTGAAAGTAACACCAATTGAATAAATCATTTAGTGATCTACTACTGACACTTACATTACATTCCTAACACAACACTCGGAAGCTTCAGACCCATTTAAACCAGCATAAGCCAATCTCACTGGTAAAGATGTCCATTGTCCTCCCTGCTCTCCTGGATCCCTTCAACCCAGCTATTTGTTAAGAGTTTCTACTGTTACACAATGAGCTGTCCTGAAAAAGGGCTTGTAGCTTTAGGTTCCAAGATGACTTTGTCAGTCTTTGTCTTCCCTGCAACGATCCATTTTTTACAGCATTTGCAACAGGCCTTCCCCGAGTACCCTTGGGTGTGGGATACGGTGGTTGTCTTCTTGGGAAAGATCCCTCCATTCACTTAATCCTAAAATACTTACAAGGATGTATTTCCCCATTTCTGACAATTTCCTGGGCTAAGTCCACTGGTCCTTAAAGTTTCAGGAAAGGAAGTTACAGACACTTTTCCTATATTGTCTACTTTTAATTAGTCGGTATTAAAAAGTAAGAGTCAAAAGATTTATCAAAAGGTCCACAGCATCTCATATACAGTATGCAGTACTCCATATAAACAGGGAGTAGAAATACTATGAGTCACTGGCCGAGTCATTCTCCCTACCGCTTATCTTGAAGTTAAAAGCGTATTTCGTATGTAAGTAAACCTCTTACTGGCTTTCACTGATGCCAAATGACAAAATAGAAATCTAGCCTGGAGGATCCCTCACAATTTTAAAAGGCTTAGAAGATCTGAACAATCCAGATGCAAGATGCTAAAGGCACATGGTTGTAGCAAACCAGTTTGTTTCCTCATTGAGTAACACTTAGAAATGTATCTAATGGCTTGCTTGAGGGATATAATTGTATATATTACTAATGGCCTTATTAGTCACAAGTAGTAACTATGGAAGAGTTATGAAAGGTCATCAAACGCAAGTAACCAACATGTACAATGTAACCACTTAGTTGCCCAATCCTGCAATGGTGATTACATTATTTAAGTAATTACATTGGGGTGGGGTTTTTTTTCCACCAGAGGAGCTAGTTAGATGAGATCTTTCTACTTTGCTGTTTGCTTAATTTTTAGTGGTTTACATCAAAGATTGATTGAAACAAGTCAGGAAACTTTCTTAAAAGAAAGAAGAATCATCAACGTTGAAGTTCAAGTATAAGTAAATCAGGAATGGGTGGTGATTTAAAGTTTAAGCAACTGTGCTGCAAATGAGATCTAATAATTTATGACTGCAAATAGTGAGAGACCTGTAGGTGGAAGACTGTTTAAACACAAATAATTACTAATATTACCCATGCAAATCAACGGTGTCATGATTGTCATATTTACAATCATGCTTACAGATTTGGCTGTCATGAATGTAAACACCCATGTCTTACAAGGCTCAATTTCTCTTCTCAGTGTTAGACGCCACTTTTCTTTTGATACTCTTCTCCTTTGAGAGAGCTTCTGCTTGAATTCTTTGCTGAGGAAAATTATTCTCACATGTAATTCCATTAGAATTCTAGTGGAGCCGGAGAAGAATTTATCTGTGTCTCTCAATATAACAACTGTTATGCTCAGTTCAGCATTAGTAACCTTTGTTTAGTTTGTACAAACTTAATTTTGCATTTTCCCCAAAATTACTTGTTTTTCCTCTTTCCCTGCTTCTCTCTCTCGGTAGGGATAAATCATCAATACTACATAAATTAAACCAGCCTTGTTAATGGTGAATACTGCATATATTGCCTCATACTCTTCAGGCACGAGTACTCTTACCTTGCTTCTCTGTTGGAAGGTATCATTTATAGACTTGGTTCTAAAGGCAAAGTCTTTTCTGACACTGTCAGAATGCTCTATCCACATGACAGCACCCCAGTTGCCATTCCCACATCTATCAAGAAATGCTCTGACTCCAAATGCTCCGTAGGAAAACTCTGCTTGGACTCTAGTTTTCCAAGATTTTATTATCAACCATTTTTCAGGACCCTCTTACAATCAACTCCATTGGAAATTCAGTGTATCAGAAGAGAATGGCATACACTGTGTTCAGAAAGAATTTCAGCATGCAATTAAAGAAAAATTTCTATTCACTCTCTCTTCTTCCCCTCTTGTCTCCCCTCAGTAGACATGGGCGACGAAGAGAAGTGAGGGCAGGAGGGGGAGGGGGAAGAAAACTACAAAGATTATGAGTAAGGAGTATTTATGGACTTCTCCCTTTTTCTCCTCCCCTGTTCTCCTATCCTAAGATGACATGGGGGAAGAAAACAGACAAAGGACATGAGTAACCACAATGCAAGTATGTCAAAATGTCACATATTATTCTAACAAAGACATCTGACTCTAGAGCAGGTGATGCTTTGAAGGTTTTAGAGCAAGTCAGCTCGAAAATAACACAAAGACAATTGTTTAGAAGTTTCGCTTTTGCTGGAAAATATCTTTGCCCCCTGAGGCAGAACAAGAGATCTGGAATCTTGCTCAACACTGAAAATCCCTGTTTACTTAGAAGGAGCAGGAGGCATTCATATAGGGTTCTACTGTCCCAATAAGTCATATCAGTGGATGCACTGGTGATCAGCACCTTAGGATTTATTTTTTTTTTACCTCTTCAGAATTGGATCTGTAGCCTGCCAGTACATTGTCTTTCACTAGTCTCACAGGGTACCTATTCCTTCCTTTAAATTGTAATTGTTTAACACATTCTTCTTCAATGAAAACCAGTAGCTAATCTAGCTAAAGGCTAATAAGAGCACAATAAAAATAGTGTCCCAAATAACACTTACTTTGTTTGAACATACTCATATGGTCCAACAGTCATTTTCAACATACTTTCTCTCCAAAAGATAAACTAAAGAAAACCTCTACTTTATATCTCTGCGCGTGTGTGTACACAGCCTGCCTAGCAGACAGGAAAATTGAACAAAATACCAGCTCAGCTCTAACACAAATGACAAAGTCAAATAATGATATTCAAAAGGTCTTACTGTATCAGGGAGTTTGAGATTTCATAAAAGGATCCAAAGACCACAGAAATCTGATGCTTTTTCTCTGCAAGACCTTCATCCTTTTTAAAAATTTTTCTTCTATCCATGTTTCATATTTTATAAATTATGTGCATTATGACAGTATCTGCAGGTCCCACTTGTGATCAGCTCTTCATGCTACTAGGCACGGAACTTCAGTCACAGTTCTGAACTTCTAGGTCCCTAAGTGCTTTTAAAAAAATCACGTTGTCCCATTTAGACTAAAATCAGTTATTGGATAATTGATAGCAATAAAATAAAATTCTAACAAACTAGAATCCCTGCTGTTTTACCCATTCCTAATCTCAGCTAATTTTTTTTTTGTAAAATCTCCATAATTTATTTTATGAAAATAGTAGCAAATTCCATATTGGCTAAATAGAAACGTACATGGGAAGACCTGTGCCTGCAATTTAATTAAGGATGCAAAACCATACTAAACTCTGGTGCTGTGTCCATTAAGAGCAGAGGCTAACCTTGTTAGAATCTCAGTCGAACAATGCTTATGAGATAACACTAAGTACTTAAAGGAGCATAACCATTGTTCACAGAGTAGACCAGACCAGCAGGGATTTGAACATGTAATTTGAGTGTGGTTAGATATTGCATCTGAGGTTCAGATACTCATGTAATGACTTCCATTTATTTGCACTAAGAAATATCCTTCTGTGGCTCAAAAACATCTTGCCCATAATTATATCTAACAATCAAAGAAGCTTCACATAATTTCCAGCAATAAAACAAAAACACAAGCCTGGACTGTGTATAAACAGCAGTAACAGTAACAAAGACAATTTGGGAACTAGGACTGTAGTCTCACAGAAACACGACTGCTTAGGTTCACTGAAGTAATGTCTCTGAAAAAGTAGAAGTTCTTTCCATAGATTTCATATGACTCTAACAAATGTACCTCTGATAATAAGAACACTAAAGACCATTATGTATTTTAAAACATTTGGTATCTCTAATGGCCTATGCTGACCAGGGGACAAATGCCAAAGCTACGAGGTTTTTTTATTGTATTTTTAAGCAATTTATTCTTATTACTTTATTTATTCTCATTACAGTGACAGATAAAACCCCTGATTAAGGATCAAGAGCAAGGATGAAAAGACATCAACTACACACCGTTGTACGTACACAATTGCCTATTGTGATACAAATATACCCTGTGTGTGCATGTAAATAAACATAAAGTTTTGATTCAGACCACTATTTTTCAGTGTAATCCCCCCCTTTCTACTAAAAACTTAAACAGAACTTCACAAAAATTGTCATGCAGCCAGGAGGTAGTACCTAAAAAGACTAATAGTGTCAACTTTCAGCGCTAACAAGAAATTCAGGAGGCATTTCAGTGCAGTCTCTTCACAGAGGCTAAAAATATGCTGAATAAATTAAGAGCCAAAACATTCTCCATTACTTTTTATTTACCAACTAACTGTTCATACCACAGCTGGAGCCAGCTGCCCTAAATTGTAACAAAGCACCAGCTTTTCTACACACATAAGTGAGCATGTTTTTCTGCTTTAAAGTCAACTACTAGCAAAGCCTCATATTTCTTAAGGGACAAAGGTACTTGCTTAGGCATTAGGGAAAGTAATGCCTAGTTTTTGGATCCCAGGGGATATGGAGGATAAATCCTGATCTGTTCAGGTCTGTCAAAGTTGAGATGTTCCAAAATATAACGTGCCTAAAGAGCTTTAGTGTAAAAAGACATACACAATACTACCATTGCAATGCCTCCAGGATCAGATGATATCTTTACAAGTTTAGGATTCCAACTTTTATAGCCTAAATTCAATGAAGTACCACTTTGGAGGAATAAATCCTTTCCTTGACAGACAATGATTTTGTATTCTTAAAATTCAAAAGGGGATGCTATACTATAAGAATCTTCACAAGATTCTGAAGAATTCTGAAGACTGTGCCTTGTAATAGTAAACTTCATAGGTTATCTAGGATGTATCCCCAGCCTAGTGCCAAGGGCTTCTCATGAAAATACATCTTTAGGATGACTTCCTGTAGCATATACAAGGTAAAGTTACCAATAACTACTTTGTTCACCATTTTCTTTTTTTTTTTTTTGGAGATCGTATCTGCTTCCTCCCTCACTGTAGTTCAATACAACTATACCATTCTTAACTGTGTTAAACTATATGAATATAATGATAAAAAGGGAAGAAAAAGGAGAAAGCAAAATCACAACACATTACAACACAGGAAAGTAAGCAATGTGTGCACTAAAGTCAGAGACCTCTCTATACTACAATAAAAGCACCTTTAAAGTTTCTACACATATTGTTTCTACTGTGAGGGGTATTATTTTCATAAAATCATTTCTGCATCTTGTGTTGTTTCACTTCTGCAAAGCACATGTGCATGCTACAGAGTGACAGTTCATAAGTACTTCCATAATACAAAATTCAAGGTTACACCTTGTACAATGGCTGCAAACAAGACTTCAAGGAGTGGACAACTGGAGGTATGAACAAAATATTTTCCAATTATTCACAGAGACCTTAATGATGCCAACTGCTAATGCTGATTTGTACTACCAGAAAATAAAGAAAGTTGTTGCAGTGGAAGTTTTGATAAGCCTAATGAATGCCTCAAATAATTCTGACTTATCTGACTTCAATGCAGTGTAAAATAAGAAAAACCCAACCAAAGAAAAAAACCCACCACATCAAAAGAAGAGAGAAGGCAACGCACACTGGGATAAAACAATCCAGAGACAAATTTTACCTATATGCACTAATGGACTCACGAGCTGATTTACAGGAGCAAGATATGGGGAAGGTAAGCCTATGGAAACATCAGTTAATGTCCAGTATCAATCAAAACAACACATCAAATATTTTAAATTACTGGAAAAAAGGAATAGAACAGAATAGACATAATAGCACTATGTCAGTATAAACCCATGGTGCACTCATATTCTACGTGTAGTTCTGGTCCCACCCTCAAAAAGGTAACATGGGAATTGAACAGTCACTATCAAGAACAAACAGCAGCAGACTAACTGGTTTTGTACAAGAAATGATTCAACTCCCTAGTTCTCTTCAGCTTGAAAAAAAGATGGTAGAACAGTATGGTAGATTGAAAACCCTAAGCAGAATGGAGAAGCTGATTAGGAACCAATCAGGCATTATCTCTTCCAGAAATATATGGATTTTATATGCCAATCTTTAAATTTAGTCAAGAAAAACTAAGTTGACAACAATGCCAAGATACAATAAGAGAAAACATAGCAAAGATTATTTCAGATCTTTTATTACCAAGTGTTTGGGTTCCAGTTTCTCTCAGCAATTCAAAGAGCACTCACAATCTGAACTGTTTTTATATTTAATTACACTAAGATGAATGCAACTCATTCTATCTTGTGTGCCTTCAGCTGTCTACAAAGCACTCAGTATGGCATTATCCCTTGATATCTACTGGAATGCTGAAGACAGTTCAAAAATTTAATTTACCTCTTCAGTATGTTCCTCATTAAAAGCACATGATACACATTGATTGCTCCCTAACATTTAAATAGCCACAGGTGGAGCTTTTTTAACTATAAAATCACAGACTAATCTAAAATTATGTTTAGAGTACCACAAGTGCTCAAGTCCTGAAATTAGTGAGTTATTGCTCACCAACTGAGGTCATACAAAACATATAGCACTGTGTGCAAACCATCAGCACCTGCTGTGAACTAAGGTGATGAACTACCATGAAAGTGCTTAAAAGCAAGTACACGTTTGTGGGAAAAGAAAACACTATTACCTAAAGCAGCTTTAGGCATTCTCCACTCCTTGAAGCTGCATCCCATGAAGGAATTAAAATACTTATTTTCTAAAGTATTCACAGATGGATCAACACAAATGATTAGTTGTCATTACACTGTAACTCAGTCTATTTCAGATAAAAGATGACGCATTAGCAGAAAGGCATGCAATTAGACTGATACTGTTTTGTGAAGTTTAACTAGATGCTAGCTTAACATACTCATAGCCCTGTCCAGACCTGGAGCAGCACCCTAATCGCTGTACGTAGTGCACATTCATTACACAAGAAGTAGGATAATGACTTTTCAGATTAGCCCAAATTCTGTGACTAGAGCCTGGCAATAGGAACATTTTTGTAAATAAGATTTCTATTTAACATTTTTATTGTAAAAAGAATATTACAGCTTCTACAGTACTACATAATCTTTGATCTGGGATAAGAACTTCCAAACTCAGGCTTACCTGAATGACACATTTTATGCTGGTTCTGTATACTAGGACAAGCTTCAAAAATGAAAATTTATTTCTGCACAATTAGTCACTGCAAGTACAAGATGTTTGTAGCTATAGATATAGAAGTTTGCAACCAAACTCAAAGGGGCTAATAAAAATATTAAAAGCTGTTAAAAACCTATGTCTACATAAAAATAAAGCCATCCTGGAGAAAGCTAAGAAAGTCACCGACCCATATGTCTCTCCCACTTGCCCTTTAAGGCAGAAGAATCCACACGTGTTTAGTCCTTGCTGAATACATGCAAGGAGGATACTACTGTAATTTGAGTTTTTAAAATATCACAAGTTCTAATACCTAACCAGATTGTCACATTTTGAGACATAACATACATTTTTGCAGTAAAAAAAAAAAAACCACAATGAGGTTTATAGAAAGTAAATTAAATGTCCATTAAATTAATTGTAGTGACATTTTCAATTAAACAATAATCCTAACAAAGGATATGAGGAAAAAAATAATCAAACACCTATTCTATGGAGAATGAAAGCTGAAATAAACTATAGTTAAAATGAAAGATGAGTTTTACATGATTAATACAAGGAAAAATGCCACTCAACAAAGACGTTGTGCCTTCATAAACTCCTACATATCAGGACATTTAAATTTTATTTGATCTCTAAATCTACGTACTTCCAAAAATGTTTTCTGCAGTTCAGTTATACTGCAAAGTAAGATTATATTGCTATTGAGTTCATCTTCTCAGTATATAATACCAAACTGAGTTGCAGTATATGACAGATTTATGTCTATGTGTTTTGCAAAAACAGGAAACAGAAGGCATTGTAATTGCCATAAAGCATGTATGGGAAGACCTCAAAAACACTTTAAGAAACTCAACTTGTTACAATGCAGAGGAGGGCTCAACTTCTTTTAAGCCTTGTCTAACCACCATATGCATATTTCCAGCAATATATTTTAAGATACAATGCACAGTCCACTGCATTTTCTTCTGAAAAGCAAGTACCTCCTATGCAAGGCCTAACTGTAGCTCATAGGCAAATTAAAGCAAAACATTCAAAGCCAGATTTACTGTGAAGACACTTGTGACAACAGAAATGGATAGTTTGTTACTATGAAAAAGCTGACATTTACAAAAGATTTACCACATGATATTTCAGTGTTTTCCAGCCTATGGTTACACACAGAGATAGCAAACTATAAAGAAATTAAAAAGATAAAAATTGCAGTGTATTGCTATGTAATGTGTAGCATGGGCATGCAGCCGCACATGTAAAAATCAATGACGCACAATGTTTGGTTGGTGATCTCCATGATACCAGTTGGCAGCCGCTGTTCAGCTCATCCGCAGGAAGACAGCCGCATCACAGAAACCATCGTCACGGCTAGCACTAAAAGACAACCTAGCTGGCAATCTCAGCAGAAAACCTGAAGGCTGAATAGAAAAAGTATTTGAAGTATTCTCTCAAGGAGATTTTCTACTGATCAGAGTTTGAGGAAGCGCCACTGTTTTGTAGCTTCCATTGGTGCCACCAAGAGCAATACATCTCCATCACTGGAAGCGTTCAAGATCAGGCTGGATGGGGCTTTGAGCAACCCATCTAGTGGAAGATGTTCCTGTCCATGGCAGGGGGGTTGGACTGGATAATCTTTAAAGGTCCCTTCCAACTGAAACTATTCTATGATTCTATGATTAAAAAAAAAGCAATCCAATCATCACATCCAGCTTGTGTCCAGCCAAATATTTGAGACAGAAAATTCCAGATTTACGCTTGCCCTTGTGGTTTCATTCTGACATCAGTTTTAAATCACTTTTTTTTTATTATTTTTTTATTCCACCAAAAGGTTCTATGGCTCAATTATTTCACAGTCTGTGACTCTGGTCATGTAGGAACCACTACGTGCTTGCAACAGGTACATGCACACCATCAGCATCTACCAGGATGATTATTTCCAAGCAAAGACCTGTCCAGCTTCTGCAGGCCTGAACTGTAGGGTGGTATTATACTGCAGGTATGGGGCATGTTCACCAAAAAGAATCTCCTGAAAATATGATTGCCAATTGAGAAGGCTGTATAAAAGTACTTTTTATGTTCAATCATTTTGAAAGGTGAAGGGGGCTAGTTCAGATTTTAAAAACTGACTTAATTAATAAGGAATGTGCTTTCTCAATAACGAATCCCATAAGTGAGGAAAATTAATGGGCAATTTTGGACAAAACCCACTAAACTAAAAAATTTAAATCACACAGATTAACACTCAAGAAATTGCCAAGATTTATTCAGGCAAAACTGTATCACAAATCATAGTGTGGTAGTTCTTTAAACTGCAGACCATCTCATCACAAAAATCACCATCACTGTCTGCAATCACCAATCATACGATCAAAGTCAAGACCAATATAAAGGAGTGATTTGGCAGGGAAATCACCTCGCCATAAAGGTTAAAGCTAGAATTAGTAACACAAGAAACTCAGAGGACAGCAGTGTCATGTAAAGAAATGAAAGACCACAGTTTTCTTCTCCAGGGTTCTCTCAGACATTACATTAGACTTCAAAAGTAATAAATATAACTATAGATCTCTGAATGCTAACATTAAAAAAAAAATCACAACAAAACTTGAAACCCTAATGCCTGAAGAGTAGTTAATCTCTAGTATTATGTGTATAGCAGTATCTGAAGTATGCTGTGGTTAGTCATTAGAGTCCTACAAAATGAGTACTTATGTTTCCCCTACATTCTTCAAACAAAAAGCTTGTAAATGGTTTACTGTCAACACTACCACAGGTCAAACAGTTCTATTTTGTACAGTAAAAGTACAGTTAGACTGGAGTTATATCTGGCTTAAGGAAATCTGTCACTTTTTCAAAAAAATATACATAACAGCATCAAGTCAAGTGTTATTCTTCAAGAGGATGTATTTCACCTGTGCATCTTCAATTCTGAACTGCATCTTCTGAGTCCATTACCAGTACGCTCTATTTCCATACACTGTCATCAAATTACAAGAAAAAAAAGATATATATTGAACAATCCTACTACAAAATAGTATTTCTTATCATGTTCATGCAGTTCACTTGTTCCTTAGTGCCTTGCTTTTCTTCTCATTTCTCCTGTGGTGTGTTTTTTTTTTCTCCTCCTTTTAACATTTTGAAATAAATGAAAAGAAAATAACAATCCCAAAAAGCTCACGCCAGTTGGCAGGGAAATTAAAAATCACAGATTCAAAAGTACTTTCCCAGTTCATGAAAACATCTCTAATGAGACAGATGAAAATATGAATTGCTCCTAATGAGCTCAAAATTGCACATATTTCCATTAGTTTAATTTTGTAAGCCTTCACAGATATTTTGTGTTATGCTTTATTATAAAACAAGAAGTGGCCACAAGGCTGTGATAACCAATTTGTGAGATTAAAGTACTCAACTTGAATGGTTTCATTAACTTCTAAGTCATGAGTCAAAGTTAGCATAAAATACAACTCCTTTGTTATTCATAGAGGGTCTTACTCTCCAGTGACTTCCAACATTTTGGAGTCATTTGCACCTGGGAAGAATAACAGTGTTATTCTGGATTTGTCAGCACTATACTCACTTGCACAGCTATAAAGGGATAATGTACAGCAAAACCGTGAAGAATAAGGCCCTAACAGCTATTGGATCTGTACCATGGATTTCAGCTATGACCCAGCAGAACCAATACAGCTTCCGCGCTGGATAGCGCTCACGTCAAACTAAGCTGCAGTCTCCATTAATATAGTCTAACCACATTTGGATGAGGATGAAACAAAGCCGTGCAAACACTTTAGCCAGCTCTTACAAAGAGATTTTAGGATGGCCCTAGGTGCACTAGGTCACACCAGAAGTACATGCTATTACACTGCAGACAGAAAATAGAAATTGTGACAGGATTTGTAAAAGTTCCATGTCAGCCCATATTCAGTCGTGACTAACTCTCGTGGATCAGTGCATAACGCAGGTAACATGGGGGAAGACAGGGTGGTAACAAAAAAAAGGGGGGGAAGAAAAGCGAAGACCCCGTGCAAACAACAGCCAGCCACGTGTGCTCATGAGACCCAGGGACATGTCCAAATCTGGAATTCAACCAACTCTGAGGTTGCAGTATAAACATTAGGATAAGCCTGTGAACTTTATATGAGTTTTTGCAGCAGAAGTGGACAAAATATGATCCATCACCTGCCCCAAACTACAAAATAGTTTTGGTGTGCTCAAGAAAATAGATAAACTATGCACGCTACATGGTGATTGCAAAGAAGTGCAAACATGACCACAGGTGTCCAGAACAAGAACACTGAAAGCACCAGCAACAGCTATAGCAATTCAGAAAATGATGCCAGTGTTTGAACAGACTAATGACCAGTGAGGTATTCCCTAACCAATTCTATAAAATAGGGACACTTAAGGCAGCAAGAATAGTAAAATGATGCAGGGGCTGAGCCAGGGGGAGGAGGGAAGAGGCATCCACAACGTATGATCCTGCACCATGACTACGCATCATATGGATGAAACCACTACTAGGAGCTGGGACCATCTCTTCAACACCCCGGGTACCTGAACAACTCTGGTGAGGGAACCCCATGACCCTGCACCAGGATCTGGGACCACCTTGTCAACCTTTTCTACTTGGCAAGCAGAGAACTACCCAGAGGAGCCCATGACTGAGGTAGGACTACACAAAGCACTGCTGGATCCACCACACCAACCCACTCAACTTCTCTCCTGGACTGTATCATCTCTTCCACAACACAGGGAAATCTCACAAGGAACCACTATGCTAACCTGCCCAACTTCTAGGCAGACTATGCTACCTCTCCAATGGGAAACTGAAGTCATGTCATTAGTAAAATTGCACATATCTGTGATTAAAGTGTTTTGGTATCCAAATCCATTCAGCCCCCACATTGTCATTTGGTTTTAAACCATACCATTGAAAGAAAAGACGGGTATACGTAGTGCTTAGGGACATGGTTTAGTGATGGATTTTGGCAGTGTTAGGTTGATGGTTGGACTTGATGATCTTAAAGGTCCCAGACCCAGACAATTCTATGATGACTGCTTTACTACATACCTAAACCTTAACATTTTGTTATAGTGAAGAACTTCATTTTCTCACCAGTTCTACTTAATACTTATACTGTTTGAGCTTCTAACTATATTACAACAAAAAGGACTATCATAACATGCAGATCACAGAAGAGTGGTATCTATATAGCAATAGCACAGTGCAGTACAGAATCCTATTCAGCATGACAACATAACAAAAGAAAATATCACTACTGAATATCAGAATGTAGTCACGTTCATCTTGCAAGCACCTAAGGGAATTGTGTGCAGTTTTGTAAAGGAGAAGAATGAAAAGGAAGAACTACATTTTGCAATAAATTTCCTAAAACTTTCAAGAAGAATTCTGTGTATTTTCTAAATGTATTTTAGTAAACTGACAGACTCTAGACAATTGCAATTTACATTTAATTTATGAAAATTTGAAAAACAAACTAAAAGCTAACATATTTAACAGCAAAAAGAAATTGCTCCTCATATTACTCCACAGGTCATTCAATCCACCTTGTTCGTTTCAATGTATTTCTCTCCTCTTTTATAAGTCTCTCTGGTTGCATTCCACCTGGCAAGTAACATGTTGTTGCCCAGCTCATTTTTGCACTTTTCTCCAAACTGTTCTTGGACTTCTGCCTGCAATATACTCATCTTTCTCACACACTACATTTGCTGTTCAGCTTGCTGGTTTTCCCTTCTGAGCTGGGTGCATACTGATGCAGCGCAAGGAACTTTGACACAATGCACAGCAGCATGGTGGAGGATTTCACTACTAAATGTACCTTAATGAAAGGGGTTCACAATTCAGACTGCGTTGCTAAACAAATATTAACCCATTTCACAGATGCCCTTAGGAAGTATGGCAGCTAGGCCCAACATTCATATATATACAGCAAAAGATAACTTAGTAACAGCATGCAGCAGGAAAAAAGAACATTCATAGCTTCCTCTAACCACTGCTGTTTGCTCCCACTCCCTCCCTCCATGCTGGGAACTGAAATAAGCTTCCCTATAACCATGAAATCTCAGAGGACAATCTACTCACAGGATCAGGGTCTTCCTTTTCTGTTTTGTAACACCCACCATTGCTACAGGACCCAGGCACAGGTAGTTTCTGTTCTCTCTCTTCCCTACACCTGCAAAGTGCATCCACTTTTGACACTGGATCTGACCTCAAGGTTTGTGACCTAAGTAGAAGGGGAAGTAAAGTACCCTGGGGGCAATTATTAGCAGTTCAAGAACCTGCATACTTTTGGCATCCAGTTCAGATGAACTCAACTAAACCACCACTACACAATCTTGGTCACAGTGTCCAGCTAGTCAACTGTTTATCCACTTCTTGCAAATGTATGGAACCGTAAATATAAGATCTACTCACACAAGTTGAGAATACTGTTCTTTGTCTTCTCATTTCTGACTCCAGATTTGTTCTTTGCCTTAATAGTTTTCCTATGAAAATAACACCACTGTACTTACAGTTCTGCTTATCATTAACAAAGTGAGTTGACATTCAATAAGTGAAAATATATTTATTAATAATTTAGTGGTAATCCAATTGCTTTTTGCTGCAGGAATGGACTCACTAAAGTGGTCCTTTTCTACTCCCAGTTTTTATGTTAGTATTTTTCTGAGAATATCCCTAATATGCTGTTTTAAAGTTCTGTTTATGCCCTTTGGAACAACAAAAAAAGCACATATAGAAAATCTCAATTGAAAATTGTGATCTTGACAGCCATTTGTGGATTTTCACAAAACTCCAGGGAGTCTCAACTGAATATCAGCCAACAGGTACCACATTTTATCTCCAAGGATATACAATCATATCCTGCATGTTCGCAGTCAGAAAAACCTTCACAGACATACTCTGTTTTTGAAAGCTTGAAGGTACTTTGAAATCTACATCTAAAAAAAAAAAAAACCCAAACAAAAACCACCAAATAACCTACAAATTTATAAACTCAATTTTTCGATGTCTAATAAAAAGATTAAGTAAATACAAAGAAGAAATAAATACCTTAGCACAGATTCCATTATTTTGTACCTCCTTCAGTAGGAGAAAAAGGTGGGGAGGGGAAGAAAAAAGGAAATCACAATTTCTGTGGTTTCTTTTGCTAAATAAAACTATTCATTTAGGCAAAAACCCTATAATCTTAAATAGATTCCAAACCTTCACAACTTCATTAAAAAGGCTTTTAAATAAATCTGCTTACAGTGAAAGAAGCAGCCTAGGACAATATGCATATGGCTTCTTTTTTAAGACCAGTTATATTTCTTAATTGGTTTCAGAAAATGTCTGACTATTGAATCCTATAGAATGTGCGCGTGGCCTTTAAAAATCCTTGTAAACGAGAACTGCTGGCAGAACAATTAGCATTTAAAAGCTAGAATGACCTTAAATCTGTGCATCATTGTGATTAGTTTGGACTTTAATATCAAGTACAGAACCAAAAAATACCTTAGTTGCCAAGCTAAAGAGCTCCCAGCACCAACAAAAGGACACTGGGTAATAGGGTGAAGCATGTGCAATGAAACATAAAGGACAAACTTGCATGATTATGTTTGATTTGTGTTGACTTAGCAACCAAGCAGAAGGGCCTTCCTGGGCAGCGAGCATGGAAAAGTAAGAGAACAAATCTTCTGTTTCAAATATAACATGGATGCACTACATGGGAGATCTGGCGTAAATTATTTATCCCTATAATGAATTTCAAGTTGCAGAAGATAATATTAACTGTGCAGAGATTTTGTTTCCAAGGAATCACTGGATAACTTTAATTGCCTAACTGTACTGTGAATTAGACATCATCTAAGCAAAATAGATGGAATACTTCACTTTATATATATCAAATATAAATATATGTATCATGGTTATATGTATATGAGATGCCATTTTATTTTAAAAACAATTTGCATATATTGCATGCAATTATACTAATTCATGTAATATCCCCCCATCATGAAAAACAAGATGACTTCTTATATCTCTAGAAATGACAGCACTGGCTTGGGGTTGGGAGTGGTGGTGTGCTGCAGCTGCTGATCTTACTAAAAAGAATGATTCTTAAGTCAAAAGCTGAGCATGTATATTGGCTGAGTATGCAATTAAAACAGAATAAAAAACTACAAGTGTCCTCTATTTGCAGATGATTTTTTTTAAACTTAAAGCATTTAGTTCAATTTTTGTTCTAGCTCTCATTCTCATATTCCAAACTACTCAAAAATAAATATTCATACAATATAAATTTATTTCTATATAGAAAATACTGCTGTAATTTTCCTGCATTGCAATAAATACAATTGAGTTAAATCTTTATACCCACGGGGGGGACGGGGAATGGAGGTTGTGGTCACTTCATCACAGGTTGTCTCTGCCACTCCTTCCTCCTCAGGGGAAGACTTCTCACACTCTTCCCCTGCTCCAGCATGGGGTCCCTCACACAGGAGACAGTCCTCCATAAACTTCTCCAACCTGAGTCCTTCCAACAGGCTGCAGTCCATCACGAACTGCTCCAGCGTGGGTCCCTTCCACGGGGTGCAATCCTTCAGGAACAGACTGATCCTGCATGGGTCCCCCACGGGGTCTCAAGTCCTGCCAGCAAACCTGCTCCAGCGTGGGCTTCTCTCTCCAAGGGGCCACAGGTCCTGCCAGGAGCCTGCTCTAGCACGGGCTCTCCACAGGGTCACAGCCTCCTTCGAGCATCCACCTGCTCCAGTGTGGGGTTCTCAATGGGCTGCAGGTGGATATTTGCTCCACCGTTAACCTCTGTGGGCTGCAGGGGGACAGCCTGCCTCACCATGGTCTTCACCACGGGCTGCAGCGGAATCTCTGCTCCAGCGCCTGCAGCACCTCCTTCCCCTCCTTCACTGACCTTGGTTTCTGCACAGTTGTTGCTCTCACATACTCTCACTCCTCTCTTCAGCTGTAATTGCACAGTTGGGTTTTCTTCCCCTCTTCTTAAATATATTATCCCAGAGGCACTACCACCGATGCCCATGGGCTTGGCTCTGGCTCTGTTGGACACGGGGGAACCTTCTAGCAGCTTCTCACGGAAGCCACCCCTGGAGGCCCCCCACTACCAAAACCTTGCCATACAAACCCAATACAATGGTATTCTAAATTTCATCAATTATTTACATGAATACTTCATAAAGATTCAGTCTTCTCAAAGACAGTGCTACTTAACCAAGTAGTCAATACATTAGTTACTACTGACATTAGTAATACCGCAGTAATAGTATCTGGAAAACCCACTGATGACCAAAAATCTCACATTACACAGGTCGTCGTACAAATAAGAAGCTACTATAGTGAATGCTATTGCTTGACATCAGTGAGATTTGGTCATCTACTGTTGTTCCAAGAAACAGGCCTATCAACATTTCAGTGTTTTACACAGATTCCTTACCATAGTTTTGCTAAAATTACAGCAAGCGCATTATCTTGTCAGTTTTGCACTTTCTGTGTGGATTAAGTTTGTGATGTGCAGATTGCTAGAGAGGAGACTATTTAAAGTCAGATGTTGAGTCACATTAAGTAATTTATGCACTCATGCCAGGTGCTCCATATAGATATTTCAGATAGCAATTTTCTTAATATAGCTTACGTAAATACTTAAAATTTAAAGAACAGTAGATACATAACAGTTTATCATTCAGGAAATGACAGTTCCATATAAATATAGATTACCAAAGTATGTAGGTGATTGTACACAGATTCAGAATATTAAGGTATCTAATAATTCACAGGGATGTCAAGGGACAAACTAGACACCAGTTTGACACACACACACAAAAATACTGAATGTAAAGGCTTGACAGATCACTGTTACATTCCTCTGTCACACATCCAGCAAACCCAGACTTCCTGCCAAATTCTTTCTGACTGTGTTCTGATTACTTTTACTAGCTTCTGTCTAGTAACATTCTATATCAATATCCTTTAAACATCAGAATATGCAATGTTTCATATAGGAACTTTCTACTACAGACACTTTTCATGCTGGGTTCTCTCAATGTAGTCTGTCCCATAAGACTTGCTCAATTTTCGGTGCTCAACTTCCAAGGAAAATCCCAAACTGTTGAAATACTCAGCAACGTCATACCTGAGTTTTGAGACTCTCCAATGTTAGAACAAGTGTCCTGGCAAAATTTCAATTTCCAAACACATCCTACCTGCCTCAGTCTCTCCTGTAGTTTGAATTCAGTAAGTTATTTAGAATTTCCTACCAAGACTGTACTGTAGATTTTACAATTAACTTCCTAATGTCAGAACACAGAGCACTGATTCCTATATAAAAAGGGTAAATTCAACTCACTTAAGTCAAACAGTAGCACAGAAATATCATGTTTAATTCATGTGTAGTATAGTTTGTTTTATAAAATTATGATCATTATTTTCTGCCTCAATTTTGTTTTACATATAATTATAACAGCATTTAAAAACTAAGGAATATTCCTGCTCTGTTAATCATCTTAAGAGACTAGCAATGAAGGTGAAGAGGAAGGGAAAACTATCAGCTCGGCGTACTGTGAACATAATCAAGACTTCCAAACAGAACTGAAAGTTTAATACCCATATGGTTCCCAAAACCCGTAGGTGTTAAAAGAGTTCTGAAAGAGCCCAGGAAGCCAAGCAGATTGAAACTGGTAGTATGGACTGCAAGAGTTCAACAAGCAGAAGGGAAGAAAAATACAACAAATTAGAGATGCAGAAAAGCGAGAGGGTAACATATGTATTGGTGGTATCGGGAGCACTGGAACACAGTTTCATCAAGTTATGTAGTTACAGTACGGGTACCATCTGAGCAGAGTGCATTCAGTCAGCAAGCAAGACAATGAGATGTGAAATTGGAAACAAAGGTCTGGACAAGTAACATATATGGGAAGAGAACTGGGAAAACACTCTTCAAAGAGATGGAATGTATTGAAGTATACAACCTAGTGTATTTCAACAACTATGTGCATACATACATATATATAAAATAAAAATGGCAACAAAGCAAACTAGGACAGGATTTGGGAGGGAAGATGAAACCATCCAGAGAATGTGCAAGCTATAAAGAACACTGACAGTTATACTTGTCCTGAAAGCAGAAAAATGAACAGAACGCAACTGTCTATAAGAAAGCTTCTCTCACTCCTGTGAGTTCTTGACACTTCTTCCTTGCAAACTGGTAAGACTCCCTAATTATGGCTGGTCAAGCACGGGCAGAAAGGATTGAGTAAAATTATTCTTCCTGTAGTTAGGACAAGAGTGATTTTTCTTTTATTGCATTTCAAAGGTTCTCTCACCTTCATAATAGTTATCTAACTGACACTAAGTAATAGGGCACAAATTGCAACTGGTGACATGCTAGAACTGAATGTCAGTCCTGCTGATGTAATTTTGAGAAGGTTTGCATGCTATGAAATTGCATGGCAAGATGACAACTGAATGGTGGTATTAGATTACATATTTATTTCCATTAATCTTACCAAACTGCATTCAGAACAAGGAATACCTGAGGAAACTTCACACCTCTGATTTGCAAGAGAGAGAACAATACAATTAAGTGTGAAACAGCTTTGGATTACCCATTTTACAAAGTGCAGTTCTATTCTATTAAATACATTGAACTAGAAAGCCCAAAATTAAGGTTTTATTCTGAGCCTTAAATGTTCTGATTTCAGTGGAAAGAAAAATTCTCATTTTTAATGTTGCATTCACTTAGCTTTCAAAATCCGATCCATATTATGCTCTGTGTGTGCTAACATGAGCAGTGTGGTAATCAATTCCATTTAGCAAACTGAATTGATAGAAGTAATTTCATTACTTATTAATATTGAAAAAGTGCTGGGATGAAATTTTCCTTACAAAGGGCTTTTAGCAAGACCTACTTTTATTAGCAGTTAATATACTATATGGGTACCATTATGATTTCCTCTTCAAAATCCTAATCCAAACTCTTCTCTAGTTATACGTGAATACCACCATTAACAATAATTATGTTATTTCAAGTTTACAATGGAATAACTGAACCAAATTCTATATTGGAAAATAATGGTGGAAAATGAGAGGACGCACTGAATCTTGGTACAGATTCATTTCTTACTGATTTTTTTGTTAACTTAGTAACACCATTTGCATGGTCACTCCACTACACCATAATTTCTACAAGCCTCGATCCTGAAAACCTCTCTCATTGGCTTTATATCAGTTTACAGAATTTAACATGACTATGAATAATACGGCATATGCTTTAGCACATCTTACATTTACCCCAATGTGCAGGAGAGAGGAAACTGAAGGTCAGACATGCAGTCACTTGGCCTCACAAAAAAGGTGGCCATCAAGCATGCCTTCTCTCACGTAGTAGCCACAATCAGAAATGAAGTTATGCCCTTTTGCAATGGGTGGCATCCCACATGAGACTTCCATGTTACTTGGATGCCACCTATTAAAAAAAAAAAAATAACATACCCAAAATGCTGCTGGGGACAAACTAACAACCCGTTTGTCTAGGCTGTGTGTAGTGGGCTGTTCGCTTTTACACCAGCCAGGTGAGACCACTCTTTTTCAATGCTCTTTTCACTCCTGAGGCCATTAAAACTATAAACATTGGGATCAAGTGAAGAAATTACTGGACTGATTTTCCCTTGTAGTTCTGCTCACATCCTTAAAACCTCAACATAATCTTGCACCTTCTTCTTATTCCTGTAAGCCTCAGTATAGCACATGCTAATTCCCCATTTTTCAAAGGAATAAATATTTGCCTTTCCAGTATCTTCCAGACTTATATGATGTGACCAAAAGTTAGAATGAGCACATGCACCTCTTTGAAAAAGAGCAGTTCATAGGTCTTGGAAAGACATTAAACTGTTGGCCTAGAACCAACTCTAATCAAGAGAACCTGCCTGCAAAGACAGAGCACTCAGCCCACCATGCAGATACATAAGGATTTAATAAACACTATGTAAAGAAGTCTTTATACTGCTTGTCCTCTTGTTCTCTCCACTTTCTGATCCATGTAATTTTCTAAGAACTCGGACAGATTCATATGTAAAATTTAAGGTATTTTAAATATCGGAAATTTCACCAGAGAAGTCAAACATGGTATTTCTAATTCATCTTTAAAGACTGAGTTTTATAAACTTTTGTCACCTTTGTACTCCTCTTTCTCATATCCAAAACCATAGCCAAATAAACATGTCAAAATCTACTTACTGTTTCATACTGAAGGAGAGATGATTTTGGTTTGAAAGTTTCCAATCTCTAGACTTACTCACATATCTCTACATTCTCTCTGTCCACAAAACTTTAATGTGTGTTACCTCAAGGTTTTGTGATATAACTTTTTGCATTGAGACAGTGAACTTAACTGACTTATCCTTTTTAAATGCTTAAGCAGCTCCTTTATCCTTTCTTTTTAATAAGGCATCATAAACTTGCATACTGCAAAATTAACGACATTTCATTTCATGTTTTAAAACATTTCATTTAATTTTTTGAAATAAATGAAATGTAAAAATAAATTTAAAACATTTATTTCCTGCCCCCTGTCAAAAAGGGAGGAACAGCATGCAGTTCCATCGTTTGTTTGAGCAAAAAAAATATTTTTCCTCAAAAAACTGAAAGTAGTATGTTTCGGATGTTTCTGTCACTCTTGAATAGAATTGATACCTCATTCATTGTAACCTTCCTGTAATTAATAAACATTAAAATGTCAGAATTGTGCCTCAACCAACCAGCTATGATTAGTTGTCTTCGTCTATTAAATGATACAAATCCTTAACCTAGTGTGCTAAAATCTAGTAACTTATCTCAATATCAAAAAGTGCCATAACAAAACCATTACCCACGACTGTAAATCTGCTTAAATATTCTATGGTATGACCCAAAACCAAACTGTTTTTACCATTTTTGCATTAGGCTAGAATCGCATCCCTTTTCTTAACTTCATAGATCTACTACCACAAAACAGGCACAAGAAGTTCTTTATAATTCTTCTCCACAGAAGCCTCATATTAAAGTTTGAACATGAGTCCACTGAATTTCATTCACTATACAAGCTCTTTGGTTAGCAAAGAGATTCCACAGAAAAGGGGACTGAGGGAATGGATGTAACTGAGGATCTGGCTTCTGTAATACGGTATTTATAGCTTCAAGTTTCAAGTTCAAGTGAGATACAAACTATAATCCTTGTTGTGCTTTGCACAGAATACGATTCTGAAGGCCAGACATTGAAAAGAACACATAAATGTCATGTGATTAGTGTACCTGTTTTGAATTCATAGAAAATTCAAGAGTTACAGTTCATCTTAAAAACACACCCTAACTACAGTAATTTTAAACAACTGGTCTCTTCCTTCAAACTTACTATTTAATTATGATTTCTCAATGCAGAGCAATGTAATGTGGCCTGAAGCAAATAATCAGATTTAGACCTTTTCAAACCAAGGTGAATGAAAATTGGAAACATTCTACAGAGACAGAGGTAGCAGCACCTACTGCTGCATACATCAGTAAGACATCTCATTGTCTCAGCTCTTCACCAAAAAAAAAGTGAGAGATCCTCTTTCTTTATCCTAAGTTCTTTTATGTTTAGAGCTTTCAAATATGAAAAATAACATCATAGAACTTCACCTGAGAATTCATACTCAGCCAATGTAAGCTTACAAAGACGATTTAGACTACTGAATTTAATTCAGGTTTATCTGGTTTTCTTTTCAAAGACAAGCTTTATTAAGTATTACCATTGAAGTGCATTTTCTTGCTTTCTTTTTGGACTCATTTACCTACAAGCCCTGATCCTTTCTTTCTTAACTTCATCCTGCAAGAAACACATCTGTTTCTGTCTCAGTTCTCTCCTTTGTAGAGTTTGCCACTAACATCAAGCCCAGGCCTAAACTCTTTCTTAAAATAATGAGACTTCCTTTAAAAANAAAAAAAAAAAAAAAAGAGCTACGTTGTATAATTGTGGATGCTTCATAAAAAAAATTATATTGCTGTGACTATATAACAAATTATGTGATAATATCATTTTTCATTTTCTCAGTCTCTTAGTTGTTCTTTGAGGAGTCTTGGCAGCTACTTCATTAAGAATTCCTCTCACTATACACAATTTTACTACACAAAGTCACATTGAAGTGAAAGATACATGCACCATTGAGTTTAATACGACTTTATATAATAAGAATAATATGCAGTTATAGTATATTGCAATGAACTATATTGTAAGGCAGGAAAAACGGGCTTAAATATACAATGCTTATGTGGTGAAAAGGCTGACATTCAAAGACCAAAGGCCTAAAGGCTATACTTCTCAAAATATAAACCTGTAATAATTTAACAGATTTTGGAAAACAGATTAATTTCCTCACTCTTCCCTAACCCTGGCGCGTTTTAATTAAACATGGCATCTTCCTCCCAGCTTGCAGCGAGGCCCCATTCCTGGTTTGACAATCCAAATGCAGGACGGATTCCCCATTTACATGTAGCACTGCAAAACAGAAACCGAGCTCTGCCTGGCCAGATGTCAGCTCAGCCACAGAGTTGCATGTTCATTCTCTTTTAAAAACAGGGGAAGAAGTGAAACTCAGTTTTTCTGGCCAAAGTTTCAGATGATGTTTTACAAATGAGTGATGAGATAATATCCAGAACTTTCATTCATAGGGAAAACATCATTCCTTAGCAGAGACGGGTATTAAGAGAAAACAAGTGAGCTAAACCATCCCCCCAACCTTAAGTATGTGTTCATGTGCATCATTTCACACTGCATAATATAGCTATTTCTCTAAGAAATAACCTAAAAATTTAAAAACACTCTATGTGTGATGTGTTTATGAATCTGCCAGTTACTTGGACTTTTCTCAGATGACTAATTACCACTAGAGTACCTCCCAGGGAGTTTAGCTAGCTGTTGTAAATTAAACTGCAAGGCCTTATTATATTAATTGAAGCAGAAATACAAAAAAAAAAAAAAGAACTTAAAGTTCTTCTTGTTGAAAGAAACTACATGGCTCCAGCATTCTTCTCCATTCTGACATCTAGCAAATGTGTGCTGACAAAAACTTTTAAGGATTCAAAAGCATTAACTGTTTTGCTTGGTATACAAATATAGCTAACGACGACACAATCCTATTTTTCCTATCAGAATCTTCTAGATGCTCAGAGTTTCCAAAAAAACTCTTTGCAAGTACAATTCCCCCCAGCTGGTCACATAAAATGACCTTGGCTAAACAGTCAGGTACTTTTGAAACTTCCAAGGAAAAGGTTCTTCTGCCTGAAAACTAATGTCTCGAGGACAGTCAGACATAAAATCTTGGGCTTTTAGAGTGACAAACTTCTGTAAGATTGAAATCTAGCAAAAGAAGCTTCCTTTCAAAGTTAATAAGATTCCCTCAGAAATTTAATATTAATTTTGTAGCACTCATCCCAGGATTACTAGGTGATTTAGCTTCTTCATTACTACTTCTTGATATTTTGAATTTTCTATGAAGACTTGCTAGACATCACCACTTTTAGAACTACCCATTTATCAGCCCGTGTCCGTTGCTGAAATGCTCTATGTGAGGTGGCGGGGATGTGGGGGTGAGGAACAACACATACACTGGGTACAGTTGTGTTTGGTGCTATTTCCCTAGACTGATGTAAAAGTCTATGTAAACAAAGCAACTATTTCTCCTCTGTCAGAGACAGAAATTTCAAATCTCTGCTTTGGAAAAAAATATCTGTTCAATGTTTTATAAACTGCATGAACACAGTACTTTTACAACAACTGATGTGATTCTGCATCATTTCCTGAAATCAAGAAGTAGTACATTTCCACAGTGAAACGTGTAACACTAAGCCAGCAGACTCCCTCCCTAACTAACAACACAGAATGGATCTGAGTAACTTCCCTGATTTTAAAACCTTTCAAGAGATTAACATCCAGGAGTGAATTTGTATTCTGTGAATGTGTCCACTTTTTTTTTTTTTTTTTTTTCCAATTTAAGTTAGCTCTGCTTGTATAACCACACAATCAAATCTCCTGGAGAAGAAATCCTACCACACCTTATGAGCTTATTATGTGAATAAATCCCCTAAATTCAGACATTTTAAGATCCACATCACCATCTGAAGTCAATGAAAGTCACAGGTCCTCAGAAACTCTTAGAAACTGAGAGTGAATTAAAGCCCAGGGATCCAGTTCTCAAGACCAAAAATCACAGACATTTTCTAAAAGGTGGGTCTTCATTTAGTCATTGGTTTGAATGATTTTCCTTCTTTGTCCTAATAATTCTCTAAATTTCTCCAAAGCCAGTGAAAATGTTCCTCATGAGCAGTCAGTCATAACTATCAATATATTATCTACATTCATCATCAGAACTCCTATAAAATGATAAAGATTCTCTCAAGAAAGACACATGGTTATTTCAGGTATGTATGGAGAAGGGAAAACTGGCTGGATTTTGTCTGATTTAAATTCCATTGAAACATTTTTCATTTTGTTTACCAAGATCCAACTTGCCTTCTGAAGTTTGTAATTCATTACAGAACAGAGTTACAAAGAAGATGTCAGGCTATAGATTTTCCATCTCACATTAGGACTGCTTGGTGGGGATTCTGTACTTGATGACACGAGGAAACAATTCAGTCACGGTATAGCCCATTCATCATACTCTCATAACCCCCATGACGTAGACGCTGCATCACTTCTTGAAGCTTTAAATATGGTAATTCTTCATTGTTACATCTTATTTATTTTAGTGCTTAAGCATAGATCTCTTTTTACATCTTACGAACTGGCACAGAGAAAATAAGCAAGTACATTAGCCACTTCAATATTGACAAAATTAACTGGATTACAGTCAGAAAATCTACAATCTTTAATTCTGAAATGAGTGAAAATTTTCAGGGAGAGGGTCAGCATTGAGCATATACATTTAAATAGCTTCATACTTAGATAATGATTTGCATTGCAAAGCTAGAAGTATATACTGAAGTTTAGGTACTGTCAGCATAAAATTAAAAGAAAACAAAACAAACCCTAAACACACCCACCACACACACATGTCCTCTACTAGCTTTAAGTGATTTTCATAAAGATATCTGAGAGACAGCAAGAGGTCTTAGTCCTGAAAATGCAGAATAAAATTTTATTTGCATCTATTAATTAGCAGAAGGTTACTGTGGGACATTTAAATAGAAAACCACAGTAATAATATGACTAGAGGGGAAATCGTTTAGCTGTAGATTGCAATGGTGATGAATAGAGGTTGCCATGAACTTGAAAATATAATCTGAAAGTACAATGCAGTGTCAAGGGTCAATGCCAGCTTTGTTCATTTAGTAAGAAGCTAATTATATTTACATCACAAATCACTAGACTTATCAAGCAATCAAAAAAAATGTTTTTAGAAGTTAATGAACAAATTGATTGATCAGTTGCCAATTCTACAGAGGTAGTTGATTTAGAAACTTAACCCTCACAAAATGTGACCGAAGGAAAACTGCTTGCAGAACCTGTTGCCTTTTTGCTGCACCGAGAGCGTTTAAGAGTGTTCTCCCAGAAGTCAAATCAAAAGCTCCAAGTTGAGGTTACCAAAGAGCCTGCTCAAGATGAGGAAAAGCTACTTGCCATTGCTACCAAATTTGCAATCACGCTGTATCAGCTGACATTTACTCTATAACCTACACTTCAACCAATTACAGACAACAGGCTGACAAACATAGCTTTGCTAGGTACTAGACAATTGTTCCCAGCAATGAGAAGTTTGTGCAAAGTTTGTGCATTTAAACAGCCATTCTGAAAGTGTTCCACAATTACAGATCTCAACATTACAATATATATTATGTTAAAAGAATTAAGTTTGTGTAAATGCTGAAGTTGCATTTTTGGAAGAACACAATAAATTTGTTTTGGGGAGATGAGATAATGACAAACCTGACACCGAGCTTTAAAACAAACAAAGAAAAGAAAAAAACCCCAAGACCCCCAAAATACAAAAACCCCACCACATTGCATATTAAGTATTTCTTAGAAGACCCAAACCCACATGGGTAACACAATAACTCTTTGCCTCATGCAGGAAATGAGATCATATAGTTACCACCGTGAGGGATTCATACATGCTGACAACAATTGTGTTGACTACTATCAGAAACAGAAGTCTATATTATGCTCGTTCAAACAGTGGAAGGGCTGAGAAGACAGATAAAGCTGTCATGAAAGACAGCCCTGTAGCCATTAATAATTTGGTTTTATTTTTTTCAATTTCCCCTTGGTCTTCTCTTTTTCATCACCCCTGTCTGAATACGTAATTCTGACACTGTTAATGTTATAGTGACTAGTATATTCACCATGGTGACAAATAAGAAAAATGCATATTCAGGACGCATAAAACCAGTGTGAATGAACTGGTTACAATGTTCTTTGAACTTTATTTTTAGCACTTTCAGGGTATTATATTGTTTAAATAGCTGATTGAGGTTTTCTGCATTCTTATTCGAATTGGACCATTAACATTTTTCAAGAGACATTTCAACCAGAAAGGAAGGAGGAGAAACTTTTCTAAAGTGAACACCTACATTCGCATAATATGTAGTAGTAACAGAGGAAAATGATGTTTCTTTTATTCTGACTTTCAGACTTATGACTTGAAAGTCTCATGCCTTACATATTGCATTAGTTTACATTTAGCTAAAAATACTCAGACATCATGAGAAAACTCAGAGTTTTTAATGTTATTTAGGATGAAAAATGTCAAATTAAATCTTAACTATCCTCTGAAAGGAAAGCATCATCTGGAAGGAGGTTAGCAATGACAAAGATTATTCTTGGAACCAATCTTTTTAGTATTTTCTTTGTATTACCCTGGCACAAGAAACAGACAAGCACTGCTAAAACAAAGTTAGGACCACTGTCAGTAAGGAGTAGAAAGGAGATATTATACCAAATGAACTGGATTGTCTCAATGACTGGAGTTACAGAAAGGGAATGAAAGCTGTAAGTACAAAAGTCAAGATGATTCAGCCAGTAACTAAGAAGAAAAACCCAAAGCTACACCAAAGATGTCAGCAATCAGAAATGGCTGCAGAGAATAGGGATATGGATGCAGTAAAGGCCACCACTGTGATACACCCTTATTGCTACAGACCGTATTTGCAGAAGTCAAACGCAATGTCATCATGCAAAAAGCAATGTATATTCACTAGAGTTACTAGTGTTACTCCTATGTAAAAGTGTACTGGTGAAACATCATTTCAAATAGAACATGGCAAATAGAGTATGACCTTGATTCGTTCATGCATCGACACAGATGTTAAATGGAAATGAATGACTGATATGTATATACACATTGTGTCAGGGTAATGCCATTCAAAGGAGACCATGTTCTGTAAATATTACGTCTTTGGGTCTTTGGTAGCCCCTGTTGTTGTTATTGTTGCGAGGACAGCTAATAAAACTGGCTAGCAGGCATGACTCAGCCTATTTGAGCTATTGCCTGTTAGAGCCCTCACATCTCCTGTTCTTGTCTCTTGCCCCGGGCCAGCCCTGACAACTAGCTGAAAGAGACCCTCCCTGACCAGAATACCAGGTCAAGACGGTTGGTCCCTAAGGCTCCGTGGGTGCATCTGCAGAGGATGCTGTTAAAGCTCTGGTATGAAATGGATACTAGTGTAACCCTGACATGTTGTAGGGGGAGACAGAAAGAAGGGGAAGGAATGAAAATATTAGAAGAACTGTTTGCTTTATAGACCAATGCAAATTAGGGTTCCCAGCCACTTCACAGATTTAAGTTGGAAATTAGCAGTTTTCTGCCATGAGAGCCATCAAAGTCTGGAACACCTTTTGGAACAGATTTTCAGGTGAGAAATAGTAGGGACAAAACAATTTAACTTTTGTAAATGCATCTTTGTAAATGCACCTTTGTAAATGTAAGAAAGGAAAATTTCACATGGTGACTGATCTTTTCAGATGGTTGCTTGAAGTCCGACAATCCCACCTCCCAACTCCAGCAACTGTTTGTTTACATACATCAATAGAGAACTTCAACGTGTTGTTCTTCATTCCCTTAACTAAAAATACATATTCAGGAAGTGCCCTGGAAAATCATAGTGTCAAACTTTTACCAAAATTTGTATTCTAATGTGAAAGAAGAACAAAGTATAAAACATACAACCGTTATATTTCCTGTAGAAGGTGGGTCAAAGTTACCTGCAGTCCATAGCTAGTCAATTATAAAAGGTAATTTATATCTAAATGATCTTGCATTCATAGCTACACATCATAGATTTATTAGCAGTTGATATGTACTTTACACAATTAAAAAGAGATAAACAGATCCTACCTTTATACTTAGGAAACTATTAGGAAGTTGTTACAACAGCTGTTGCAAATTAATCCACCATAATCCTTCTACATTCTGCCATTAGTTACACAATAAAATCAGAGCTTCTTGAAAACCAAAAATAAAGATGCGTGAAATTGTTCTAATTACATACTTAACTTATGAAAAATGAGACTATGCTATTCGTCCCAATTCAAATCTCCTAGAAAATTAAAAGATAAATTAAAGCATCTTACTTTGAACGTGTTTACATTTCACCACAAGATTTCCAGCCAGTGAGACCTTACCTTAAATTAAGATACTTTGCCTTGATATTCTTATGACCAGGGAACTTATTTTCTCTCTTCATCTAATATGTAAGAATTTACCCTCAACTGAAAAAAAACATCATAAACTACAGAAAAGTAGTAGATTACATGAAAAAAAATCACAGTAAAGTATTCAAGCACTTTATTTCATTTTATACTCAAACTTAAGGAGCTTTTTAAAACACCTTTCCACTGCCACATTCTTTATGAAACCTGACTGGGAAGACAGAAGCGTGAATGGAATCAGAAAGGATTTAGGAATACTGAAAAATAAGAAAAGTTACAAAGAAAAAGAAAACCTGCTTGGAACATTGGAAAATTACCTGTCACCAATGACATTCAGCTGTGAAATGATGGCATCTTAATATCTTCATCTAAAGAACCTTGATTTGAAATATTTATAAAATACATGAAATGGGACCCCTGGTAACAATGAGAACTGTCAAGTACTGAAAATAGTGAGTATTGCAATGCATTTTTTTTTCCCATCAAGCTTAAATCCTGAATTTCAGAACTGGGGAAGAAGTATCACCTATAATGCAGAGTTTGGTTTTTTTCCTTCCAAAGAATGACTTACAATGCTATTATTTCTAGCCATATAGTACGCCAAGTCACATCACTAGCTATGTTCCTCTTCACCAATTAGCGGTCATAGTAAACAACCTCTAGAAACTCTAATAGCAAAGGGGTTGGGAAGGTAAGCAAGCATACAGAAAACCACATTTAGTTCTCCGCCACCCCAGTGGGGGCATTTCTTCTCTAAGAAAGCTTAGTTTGCACTGTCACTTTAGACAGGGAGTTTAGTGGTACAAAGGACCCCCAAACTATCAAAAATGCATGATAATTCTTTTTTAGCCCCCTCTGCTGAGAAGACCTCATCCTTGTATATTTGGTGTAGCTCTCTTGGCTCTTTATTACAAAAATGGATTGTAACATTTTAACATAACCACAAAAGCAAAATTTGGATAAACAGCATCTTATGAATAAAGACCAAGCAAAGTCTGTGCCATCCAGTTTCTTCCCCTTCCTCATCAATAGACACCATCAAACAGCTCTCTCCCAGTGTTTCTTTTCACCTACCACAGACTGAAAAGGAGTTGACTGCACTTCACACTGCAGTGCCAAGAGATATATATGAATTCAGCCCAAAGCATCCTTCTCAAAAGATGGAACAGAAAAGACAGAACACTTCAGTGATAATTTCTACGTTGCCAAAAGACCAATGCTTCACCTTATTAAAACGTCTTTTCTTCAACAACTATCAAAAGAGAAAATGCAAATTTTGAAAATAATTCCTGGTGTGGACTGTAATAATTTAAACCAGACATTTTCAGTCTCCAGTCATTCCCCTGGTCTATGGCAATGACAAATATCAGTGGACAACAATGTCACAGGATTTCTGCAAGGCGACCTAGATTTTCGAGTGTCTTAAATTATCATGCGAGCTGATTATTTTGGCAGACTTGGGAGAAAGTAAACCTCAGGGTCACACCCCTGACCAAAAAAATTAATTTCATGAACCCCACAGAGTTCCAACATTTGTCTAATTTGTTGAGGAAAGTCTTTGATATATAGCTTTTATTAATACCCTTTAAAAAATGCTAAAAAATAAGGGTGAAAGTCTGAGAAGTCATCTTGCCTGTCCTGGTGGGTTAAGACAAGACAAAAGTCCTCACACATGCTTTCATCTTGAAAACCTCTAGTGACAGGGAAATAATTGTGATAATCTCCCCAGCAATGAGAAAAGGGTTAAAGATTTTTACATGCTTTTTCTCCCACCCACAATAAGTTATATGCCCTTTGTTTCAATTTAAGCCATTTTCCCTTCCTATTGTGATGTTAGTTGTTCTATTTATTTTATGAAATGCTGCAAAATGCTACTATAGCATTTCTCTGTAAAGACAAATCTAAACTCCCCAAAACCCCCTAATCTTACAAAAAAAAATACATCTTGTTGCAAAACAAGTAAGTGTCAGAAGATTCAAGATAAATATTAAGTGTACTAAAATACTGTTTCTTAGTTCTATGCAACAGTATCACTGGCTTTCTCTGCAACTTTGCTTATGTTTGGCCTCTCCAGTATTTGTATATCTGATCTGCAGCAGCCATTCAATCCAGTTCTTGGAGGAGTAAACAAGCTCACTGATGTTACAGGCATTCCAAT
This sequence comes from Anarhynchus alexandrinus, assembly GCA_008711295.1. Taxonomy (NCBI): domain Eukaryota; kingdom Metazoa; phylum Chordata; class Aves; order Charadriiformes; family Charadriidae; genus Anarhynchus; species Anarhynchus alexandrinus. The sequence continues at coordinate 1,325,348 of VUYV01000007.1, read as the reverse complement.
GACTGGTTTTAGTCATGAGACCTCAAAAGTATAAGCTCTGATACTAATATACTATTAACACATTACTTAAAATTTATCTGGTTTTATTGCAAGTGGAATACTATTCAAAATAGTCTATAAAAATGGGAATCCATTAAATGATAAACTGCTCATAAGTGAATGATTACATGCATGTTTGTTTGTATACATTTGGGTATGAATCTACATTTCCTGAATTCAGAATTAAGTGTATGAAAAGCCAAGGAACTGAATCCTCCAAACAAGTGTGCTTTCAGGCTCCCTTCAAAAGTGTCCTAATAAATGGAATTTTAATTTTATTCTCACCATACCACAGTGCACTTCACCCCAAACTTTGAAAAAGATCTGGTACAGGTAAGACAGTCACTTTTTTCATTTTGTCAGAGCAAAAGCTCATTGACTTCAGCTTCTTATTTTGCCTGAAAACAGAGGGAGTTCAAGGAAAATATCAATGTTCTTCCACTAATCAGAAAGGATTACATTTAAAGGTTCATATTTTTTGCTAAGCATTTCACATTAATCTTTTCAGTTGTGTGTGTGTGGTTTTTTTTCCCCCCTCCATTCATACAGAAAGAATTTCCAGCATTCTTTTTAAATTTTAAAAATATCTNAAATATCTTAAATTAGAATAACTGTTCTTCCAGCCCTGGGAGTGCACTTTAAGTTTCATCTTTGTTGAGATTAACCAAAACTCACCGAATGCACCAGTCCTCTCACAACTATCACATATCTCTCTCCCTTTTTTCATGCCCGTGTGTGTGTATGCTTTAGTGGCAAAGACTATATAGCAAAAGCGAAAAAATATTATCTGCATTTGTGAGAAGACAATATCACACAGTTAACATGCTAATTTACTGGTGGATGCATAGCTGAATCATAAAATTAAGATATCAAAAGCACTAACAACTGCTGCCAATAAATGGTAGCAATAGCATCATATTTTGTATGCCTAGTGCATATTTAATGTTCATTGCCTCAGTACCAGAAGAAAAAAATCTCCATACAACTAACCCAAATGTGAGAGTATATTTAGCTATAACTGAAAAACATAGTATTTGTAGTTAGTGCCACACTACTTTTAATCATCTTTTCTTCTTATTTAATCATTAATAAATGAGAGCAAATGCTTAAGTAGTGATTAGTAATGAGGAGCCATCAAAATCAGTTGTTACAGAATTGAGATATTCAAAGTCAATAGTTACTCTCTCATGCAATTTCCCGCTGGCCAACAAAAGAATGCCTCTTAAGTATATAAATCTGACAGAAAAGTTGGAATAAAACAAATACTGGAACCTAAAAATACAGCTACCAGTTTTTCAGTCCTTTTCTAAAAGCTCTTCTAATTAACACTGTATTCTGTCCAATTGAAGCCCAGTGCATATGCTTACTGCCACAGAGCACAATAACAAGCGCATCCAAATAAAATATAAATAAAAGTACATACACTTTTTTAATTTAGAAAGGAATACCTCCCCATTTCCCAAATGCTTCTCTTGTTGCTTAATACATCATTCAAACAAGCTTATGACACTTGATAATGGGCAGAGAACAAGGGCTAGAAACCTACATTCCTCTATATTTGACAAAATTGGCCTGACTTTTCAAGATTGAAGTACAAAAGTTTGTAGTAAAACTGAGAAGCACCAACATGGTCAACTCTTTCTGAGATGGAAATAAAAGTAGAAAGCAATCTTGAATACTAAACTACTTTTAGGTGAGCTATAGCTCCTTTTAGTAGATCCTATCACGGTTATTAACAACTTCTGTTTTGAACTGGCATATAGAACACTTCAGCTAGTGGTAAACATTATTGGAAAAAGTCTCCACCATTTCAGAGATGAATAAAGCTAAACAAGTATATAGGTATCTATATTACAATGTTTCATCAAACCTTTTTATTTGTTCAATTAATAGCTACTCTGTTACTTTTATCCAAGAAGGATAAAAATATTTAATGATATTGACTATCACTGTTCTATGCCATGTTAATAAAACAAATCAGTACAGAAATGTTTCAGTAAATAGTATTCATTATATCTGCTATATATTTACAGTGAAATAACCCCACAGTAACTGTGATATGCTTGCCCAGCAGCACCAGCTGTACGTAACTCCAGATGATTCAACTCCAGTATGTTGTTAGGAAGCAACAAAGTCAAATATAGTTCAAACGTATTTAAAGCAGCATAAGAGATTGCAAACCCACTTTTAAAAACATTCAGTATACAGAAATGTTGTAAAACCTTTTATTGTACCTGCCCTAGAAGATAAGACTACGTAGATATGCCCAAGTAACAATGCTTGCGCTGACATCTATTTGAGAAATGTACAAAACTGCTAACAATAAGGGTAGAGTAAGGGTATGAAAACAGAAAACAAATAAGATGCACATAAAAGATCCAATCACAATTAGTATCAAGAGGTAGACTAGAGACACCAATCCCACACAAACTGGATTCCTTCCAAGCAGTGCCTAAGGAAGCTACTATCAAAGAAAAAACCACCCCACCAACCACCCAAATCCACACTTTCAAGATGCCAAGGTTGACCAAATCAAGAAATAAAGCCTCATTCCTTCTCATACATGTATCCTGCAGTTCACAAGGACAGTATGTAAAGTTAGCATTTAAAACTTTGTTAGATCATTTTCGATAACACAGAAGTTGCTGAGGTCCATCTGTTTGCTAAGGAAAAAGGTTGAAGCTAGTTACATAGAAAGCTTAGGATTAGTTACAACAGAACACCAAAGAGTCCACTTTGGTTAATAGTAAATGTGGACCAATAAAGTAAAAAATATTAGAATGTCAGAGTCACTGAATAAAAGTAAAAATCCGTCTTGCCCTGTAAGAACTGGACAATAATAAAAGTTTTACATTTTCTTCATCAGCCTTGGGCATTTTGTTGCAGTTCATGTCATCGGTTCTGTCAACATTAGACAAAATGTTAATTCCTGCAGATATATCTAATTTAAGCAAGCTCACATCTTAAGAATTTTATGACTGCAAGAGGAATGGCAAAATAAGATCTGCTTCCTTTAAAATGCCTTTTATACTGAGCTTAATCTTCCTGTACTGTCTTTTTCTTTTCCAATTTAATTTCAACATTGAGACATACAATGATTCAGTAACAAACATGACTGGTTGCCTTTATGATATTATATGAATTGTCATAAAGAATGCTTTCTAGTTGAATTAACGTGACAGGTATGTAACAGATTCTGTAAAAATAAAGTCACAATATGCCATAATATTTCACAATGCTCTAAAACTGACAAGCAGTACTCTAATTACTGCTTACACTGAAATCCTAAACACCATTTTCATATATTTACTTTGCTAAGCAATCTATTATTTCAGTGCATCCTATGCTGAAAATGCAATTGCAGTTAGAAAGCAAAAACGTGATAGATTTATTTATCTTTCACACTTATCAGAAAAACGTCAAGAGCTAACATGATAAATTAAACAGCTGGCAACTCATGGAAAACTCTGGATTTATAAACAGGACCAAGTGTGCAAAGAAGTATTTATTTCTGTGTTTTATTCTTACTGGCTAAAAACATTTACCTGCAGTGCTTCTTCAATTTCTAGAACTTATTTACTCTTGTTGCTTATGCAAATCAAGTCTCAACGCACTGAAAAGTGAAAGGAAGTCCTCTGCAGAAAGCCCTTTTTGAGGACCAAGCACCTCCTTAAGTCCTCCCAAGGTGCTGTTTTCATGAGAAGGAGAAAGAGTCTGCTCTTCAAGGAAATCTTCAAGGAGACTCAAGTGATGTAGTGGTCTCCTACCTATGCATGTACTAAGGGTACGAGCAGAATTTTGGCAATAAAATTATTGCTCAGAAATTTTCAAAGTATGAAAATTAGAACAGTTACCATTATTTACTTCTATTGCTAAAATATCGCCTATTGAATGTGAAATTTCTGTTAAAAGCCAGAATAAGAAGGACTGCAAAACAACCTACAGGCCAACAGTTTAGCACGTGGGGGGTGGTGGTGGGGAAGTGAAGCAGGGATTCTAATCTCTCACATTTCGCTAAATTCCTTGAGAAATTAAAAACAGCAGTACTCTTATTGCAAGGCATGCCTCCCTTATCAGCCACAGGGCCTTTCTAGTATACTTCCGGGGACCCTGACCTATGGCAGGCACATCCAAGAACACACTGGTAAACCCTCATCTTCCAGGAATACAGTGTATTACTCTACTCTTGGACGCACCAGTTAATCATAGTCTATCGTGTTTCTAAGCTAAACAAGCATACACACAGGTAGCAACAGTCTCTTATGTTCAGTGTGAGATCTCCATCTTTAAATGCTGTGTTTAAACATTTTTTAATTTGCATGTTCTGCTCTAGCTCTTGAAGTGGCTATTGTAGACCTTTTTAGTCTTTGATACATTATAGACACCCTGCTCCTAGTTTGCCATCCAACATCTTGCCAATCATTTTATGCGGCTTCCTTTATTGCATTTATCATTGCTAGAGTCATTATTTCAGGTTTTCACAGCTTTGCTTCAGTCTACAATTCTGGTTAAGGACTGTATTCACCATAAAGTCAAAATCCAGTTCTCTACACAAACACAGAAGCGTATTATCACTTTATCACTTAAAAATTAAGAGAAGTACAACAAATACATAAATCACACAGTAGTGATGCACAACTACTATATAATCTTTCAGTGATCTTCTAGGATCATAACTTGATGAATAAGCAGCTATTTTCAGTAACTACATAGCATATTTCTTTCTGTCCCTTAAACCAAATGAACATTAGTATGTTTTTCTCCTCTTTAAGAATATGGACTTCTTTGTTGTTTTCATAAAAAAACATTCCAACTGCAAGCTGTTCACAGTGCAGACTATCACCTAGTGTGCATACAGTTGAGCCTCTAGGCATATCTGTGAAATGCCTCTCAAAGAATCAGTTTATAAGAGTTTTAAGACAAGAAGGTTTTTTGAAATATTTCTTCAGAAAATTTTAGACAGAGATGAAAACAGCATACAGTGTTAGTATAGTAAAAAACTTATTTTGCTGAAATGAAAAATCACCAAGAGGTGAAAAAAGTTGAAAAACATGTAAGAAAACAGATGAGACCCATTTTCTCTAAAAGCAAAAATGAACTTCAATTTAAAAAAAAACAAGAAATCACAAAATTTACTTGACTTTTATATTTTTTAAAAACTTAGCAACCTTTACCCTAAAACATAAAGAACACCCACTGAATAGGTCTCCTTTATGAAACTTTACAATTTAGAGCTAAGCATTTACTGTAGCAGTTATACCCTTCTATTTAAAAAAATAGTTAATGGTGAAGTTGGTAATAACATTAAGACTTCAAAATGCCAACTTTTGTTTAATTAAAGCCGTTACTTTTAGTACCCTCAAGAGCAGACACCAATCTCTGAAATGTTTTATTCCATGACGAAAATAATAGCTAAATAAACCTAACCACAGATTTAATTAAGATGGTGAAGTGGCTCCAAAGGAAGCCCCGTGGTCTACCGTGACAAACCACAGCCCAAGAAAATCCACAGGAGAGTTTAACCCAGTGCAAATTAACCATCTAAAAAGAGTTAACCTAAGGATAACTTTATGGAATGCAGAGCTAACAGCTAAACAAAGCTTTTAAAGAAAAAAAATCTTAAATGGATATGAGTATATTTACCTGCTGCATAAAAACCATGAGATCCAGCTGCAATTTTGTGTTTCGTCTCCTAAGTATGATGTTACAGATATAGAATCCTATGAAAATGGTTATTTTTATCTCACACCCATAGAAAGAACATTTTCTTTTTTGCTTGTGTGGTGTTTTGGTTTGGTTTGGTTTTTTTTTTCCCCCCTTATCTTGCTACTTCATCTCTTTTAAATAGGGAGAGATCAAATTTAACTAGACGTTTTATTGAATATAAACTCTCAGGACTTGGCTTGAACATGAACTATTCACTCGTTACTTAAATGACTCATTATTCACTCAGTGATTCTATCCAAATCCCTGGAAGTTAATATACTACTTTGCAGTTTATCCCCTGTTATCTGAGTTCCCGTACCTCATTATGGCTTCAAGTGTATCTTTATACACCAGTCCCAGTGTACAACACAGCACCTCCTCTCTAACTCCCTCTACGCTGCCTTTAACTCTCCATACATAGCAACCACAACCCACCTTTCTCACCACTGAAAACAGTTTTCAACCTAAAGTTGTTTTTCTTTTTCCTTTACATACTTTAGAATATTTTTTTGAAGCATCAAATGAAGCAGCATATGAAGCATCTCATCTTTGGGATAGGTAGGTCTCTCCGCACCTGAACTTTTTAGTGGTTGGCAAAAATCTTTCTCAGCCTTTTGCCTTCCTGTCCTAAGCACAGCACATATGCCTACAAGCATTAAGCCTGGCAGCAAAATGTTAGAATACAAAGTACATTGCAGCTGTGTAGTAGTCATCATTAGGATTTTCCTTGGCTACAGCCAGCTCATGGAGGTAAGCATGCAAAAAATCAGGCTGGACACAAAAACAGAGCATAAGAATGAATGTTAGGATATCTGGGATATTGAGAGCTGTGATTCCATTCACAACAGAGCACGAGGATTTATTGTATACCTGTCTGCTTCAGCTCTCCTTTTTATGATGAAGCAAGCAAGAAAGAATTTCATGTTAAAAAACAAATCCACTAAAAGAATCAGGTCTGCCATGCACAAGAAGGGGATTTTACTGACTATCCCCTTGCTTGCAGAGACAGGCAACTGGCAACCCAGACTGAACGCAAAAGGTTACGTAGGAAATAGCTACAATAGCTCCTTGTGACGACAAGGCAGTTGTCCGTGTTCTGTGTTTTTCTGACACGCAACAAAATAATTCCATCTTACCAGCATTATTTTAATAATCTATTCTGTTATTGTTTTGTACAGTATTTTTCTTAAATCTCCACTGCATTATATGCATGCACATGAACATAAAATGCTCCTACAGAACCTTTGCTGAGGTCTCTATCAGCTACAAAGCATTAGTGTTGCCACTCTTATGTTGAAAGTAAAAACTTGTTTCTTTGAAAGAGCTTTTTATTTGGAACACCATTTCTAACCATGCCACGTGCCACCACAGCTCAGGATAACACAGGCATAAGGGTTAAAACTCTTCCAACAAAAGGCAAACCTAGGCCAACTGTCAGGTAACTCTTCTTTATGGCACTGCATCACTTTTCCTCCATCAAGCCCATAAAATGGTGTTCTTTATACTTCATCTTGCTCCAGGAATATGAATCTGGAGTGGTGGGATCTCATATGCTTTCTTATTTGTTTGTTATAAATTAATTATTGATAGCCTACATTCGCAATGTACTTTAAGAAGATGTTCTTATATAACATGTAGAATTCCTATATGTAAATCACAACACCTTTACATTGATGTTTGTGTACATCTAACTTACATTTTAGATGTCCGGTCCTGGCTGGAAGTTTCATATTTTTCTTTAGTTAGAAATGCCTCTTAACATTGCTCAAATTATTCCACTGATGCTTTTCTACAAAACCAGCTGACTGATAACACCGTATTAACACTGTGTGCTCAGGAGGCAGATTGGACATATTTTGAAAAGGCAAGCAACAATGGAAAATTGGACATTTTGTGATTTTAGAGTAGGATAATCTAGATGACAGATTACTGGACTGAGACAGAGGAGATCTATAACCTGACCTGGATGCTGAAAAATCTTTGGCAAACAACTCAAGTTCATCACCTATTTTCCCTCCTGTTAAACAGCAATATACATTGAGAATCACTAATGAAAAATGTTCCAACAAAACCAAAAGACTACTGCATGGAGAGGTATTCTTATAGTGAATACTGTGATTACGCATCAAACGTGTGTTCAGCGCTCCTTGCATAGAGCAATTCGTTCAGTGAATTGTTAGTTCTGTAGATACCCACTCAAAGAAATAACCATTAAAGATGTGTGAAAAGAAAACAATATCTTATTTACGACTCAGCAAATCCCATCGGAATCTTTCAAATGAAACTAGACCTGTTGATATCTAACCTGTGCAAGAAACTGAACTTTCCAGTACGAGCTATGCTCTTGACAATACAATGAACCCACCAACAGTAAGTGAAAAAAAAACCAAACCAGCTTACAACCAGCACTTGCTATTCTTTCTTTCAGATTTCTGCTTGATCCACATTCTTTTTTTAAGCACTAGTATTTCTGGACATACAAACTAGCTATACAAATAACTTAGTATTTGAGAAAAAGTATAAAATTTCAGTCTACATCAGAGTCACAGTTCCTTTAATAAATGGTAGTGTAAAAGTTATTGCTTACAAGATTTTTATGAAGGTAAAATAACGCTCTCTTTGAGGCATATATACTCTTCAGTAAAAATTCATGCTCATTAAAAATCCTGATCATCCATAATTAATATACTGCAAAACAAAACAGTATGTGGTGAAGACAGTGCATACAGGCAAGCTGTACCACAGCTATTCTTAACTTCCAAGCCTCAGATCCATCAAAGCGATGGAAAGAATTTTCCTGTTCTTCGTATGACATTGACCATTACTAATTATCTCAGGGGCATCATCCTCACTGGTAATACTCCGGATGCTGGTATGGGGATGGGGTGATTTTATAGATGGTTTATGGGACTGGAACCTATTCTGATTTGCTATAGGTAGAGAACGATGCTTCACATAACAAGGATTAAGTTTCTTAAGACAAAAACGATGCCTAGTTACTGGCTTCTCCAGTAAGAGAAAAGAAACAAAACTAAAAAATGGCAGGAGCTTTATTACTGATGGTATTTTTGTTCAGTACAACTCTCCTACATGAGAACTTAAAATTGTTGTCTTTTGAAAGGTTGAATGACCAACACATAAAATACGATACTTAACACAGTGGCATTCTGGAGGGTCGTAGATCCCTGACCATACTGAAATTTTCCTTGAATATACAGCAGCCTTTTTTCTAATATGTTGGGAATTTAAAACTAGAAGCACTTAAATACTTGAGAGGTGAGGCATCTTCCTCACCGCTTGAGAGAGACGGGTAACACAAAATAAAGTAAGATGCAACTGTTGTTTGTCTTTTAGAGCACTGGCCGGTTATTTGTACTCATTTTCAGTCACCATTATCAGCAGAATCCAAGACGTCCCTCATACTTCTGAAATAAAAGCCAGAATTTTGTCCAGATATGTCTATGCAAGCCCCGGTCATATGTAAGACAAGAACAAATGAGAAATAACAAAGATAATCTGACTGATACTCAGATGTCAATTGTTTTGTAATTAAGGGGTCAAATATTCAGAATATTGCTCAAAATATTGAGCAATTAGGGTGCTCAAGTTCAGATATTACTGAAATAATCAGTTTCTTTGTCCACTATTCATATGCAGTTCTAATAACGCATTCATAAGATTTGCATCAATAGGACAAAGAAGTATGTATGTAAACCAAGGGGAGAAAGATTCCCAATAAGTACAAATTTCTCTTACACAACATAAAGAGAGAAAGTTAGACTATAACATTGATACCCAGCAACAGCTTCCATTTTTTCTCTCACTTCTTCTATTACACAGACGATAAATACACTTAATATTTAAAATTACTATTTATTAACCATGAAATTATGTCCTTTGCATTTTACTGTAATATACTATTTACATTAAAACATCTGAAGCATTATGTAGTCTACTCATAAATTGCCCATCAGGTCACACACTATCAAATACTACTTTTTGTGTCTGATTTTTAACTAAAAAGATAATAGCATGTGATCTATAATTTAATCTCAAGTTCTTTGCAGCAAATCAGTTGTCAAATTCTCGCTGTCACATTGGCATAACAAATTTCAAAGGTTTGTATGCTTTAAATCAGATAAAAAAAGCTACAAGAAAGCCATAAATATCTTGATGGAATATAAGTCAATAAAATCTAAACTCATCAAAATTTTCAATGAAAGTTTTAATATGAAGCCTCAATTATACAAAGTGCCCTTGAATGCCAATACATCGTAGCACAAAAAAATACTATGCTGTAAAGTATTTTTAGCTTTTGGTATCTGTGCATGGAGTTATACCAGATTTCCACAACTGCCATATTTAAAAATATGCAAATTTCATTAAATGCTTGTTTGATACGGTATTATCATTCTGGTTTGCTGATCTTTGTCCTTAGGACAACTTGGTAAAACTAATTCATTTCCCAGTCACCTTCCTAAAAAACCAAACAAAAAAGCCACTTAAGAACCTCCTGTAATCTGATTCTTACAAGATGACAAGCAAACTAAAAAAAACCCAAACAAACAAACAAAAAAACCCAACCAAACAAGTTATATGCAGGAGTTAAACATTCAGAGAAATCTGAATTCAGACTACCCATACTGCACAAAGTTAAACTACAGTTTTGCCAGTTTGAATACTAATGAACATGTTTACTACAAAAGGTATTTCCTATTCAGAGTTGTAGCAGCAGCACATATTCATGTAAAAATATACCTCCGTACATAGAACTTTGATATGGTTCTGGAACTTCAGAGAAACATGATACTCCTCATTTCAGTAGTAAAAAGAGAATGCATGGAACAGCTGAATCAATAGCCTCTTACAAGCAAGTCATCATCTTTTATAGTTTGTTAGAAGTAGAATTAGTAGCTGAAGTTGTACTGAATTTAATGCATCCTCCCAGGTTTGTATAATCACGCTCTCCTATTTTTAAAGCCCACCTTATAAACTTTGTTAAGAAATCATGAAATCTTGCATGCTTATATTGAAATACATTAACAGCTCCAACGAAGACAAACAGTACTGTTGTACTGTCAGGTCATATTCATTCCATGAATGGATAAGCATAACTATAAAATTAAAATTTATAGCCTAAAATCCACATTTCTCCATGCAAAATAAACTCGTATTGATTTGCTGATAACAATTTTAAGGGTTCTTTTTCCTTATATTATTTTTAAATAAGTCAGTCACCAGCACCTGAGGAATGAAAGACAAAAGGTACGTGGATCACATGAAAAAAAATTCAGCTAATTCAACCGAGTGCAAAACAGATTCAGCAGTGCCGAGATACGTGACTTGGACTAAAAATCACTAAACTAAGTAAAGGGTAGACAGTTTTTGTATCTCCACTTGGTTCCATATCAAGCCCACCTAGGGGCAAGTTTAGTTTGAAATTAGACTATCCTGTTAGTAATGCACACAGAGTAAACACTGTAGTTTTGCCTTACACACTTAATGATCCCTCGACGTTACTTCCTTGTTCCAAATAGTTAGTCAATCCCCAGCTGGCTTCCATGAATGCAGTGCTACTACTTGATAAACGCACTGCTACTTGCTGAAAGTATGTGCATATAAATTTCAGAAGTTTTTACTGCATTCCTGGTAAAATACCTATTTTTTTCTCCAGTGATCCAAGTGTTTGCAAAAAATGTAATCTTTTGGCTAAGAGGGTAGACACATTTTAACATGCCATCTAAAATGTACATACCTGATGAGTTCTCTACATGAATGATGATTTCAAGTAATATTGCTACAAATGTGATTTATTAATCAACCAATAGGCTTGTGTTTAGCATTACTTTTCTGTGAAAGCATGTTGCAATTTAGATAACACATGCTGTATTACATAAGAAGTGTTATCTCAAAATTAGCACTCTTAATTGACAAAATCCAATGGCAAACAGGTGCAGCAAGGCCCAAACCTACCTAACAATTCATACTCTAACAGAAACTTACAGAAGAAATACTCATTACTTAGACATATGTATTTATACTTTAAAAAAAAAATCAGATTGAAATACTGTACACATAGTAAAATGGGAAGTACATCTTGAGTAAATATGCAGTAATGATGTAGCATTCTCCTTTGTGACAAGTATGCTTGGGGGCTGGTTCGTGTCAAGTCAATATACCTTGGAAAACATGTGAAAGAGTTCCATAGTTCTAGTTCTGTTTGTTATGTCAAAGAATATTGACAACACTTATTCCTGGTATGCTAAACCATGAAAAAAAATTTACTACACTGACTAAGCAGACTGGTTAAAAAGGTCAAGATTTTATCTTTTGTCAACAGCTTAAGAGTGAAGACACCACTTACGATGGGATGACTTACTTCACAAAGATAAAACATAATTCCTGCCTGCAGTTTTGAAATAAACGTAGACTGCCTTCCCCAAATGAATACAAATCTTTTTCTCTAATTTCAGTATCCAATGGGATATATTCTATCACACTTCTATGCCTCATGTTCAAAGCCTCACGTGACAACTCTAAAACCACAATACATAAGCGTATCCACTTCTTACCAACAGGTCATTTAGAACACGTGCAGAAACAAAGCATAAACAAATTGTTAAAAGGAACATCAAGAAAAACTACTGACATCTAAACTACCCTACATATGCCATGAGACATTAATTGGGCTTTAGATAATGCTGCAGCACTAATAAACCATAGTTATCCTAACTGCAACAGATTACCATGTGGATATCAACTACAATAACAGAATCACAAAGCCTGGATGGGAAAGGATTTCAAGAAACCATCGTTTTTCATTTCCTGCTCTTTAGAAGTATCTGAAGATCTCAGACCTGCTTTGTAATTGCTTGAGATACGTACGGGGAAAAAAAGTAATAGATGCTTCTACGGAACAGTGTTAACAAGTTGACTATTCTACCCTTTCACTATCTAGTAAATAAAACTGTTGCTTTGCCTATTCCACATATAACATTGTACCTCACTTGTAGGTAATCAAATAGATTTAAATGTGCAGCCACATCCCACACCCTTTCCACTCGGAATACAGTCTTAAGTTCAGTTTTAAGTCCTGCGTGGTTGCGCAATTTGTTGTGGGCTATACTGTCCTACCCGATTTAGCTCAGTGAAACTGGCTGGTTCTGACTGGATCTTTGCATGAACCACAGAGAGCAGGAATCCTTGGAGTAGTTAGTTACGCTACTTGTCTCTTTCCGACCAGACAGTTATGATTTTAGACCTCAATTTTTTTCTGTGGTCCATGGTTTGTTGGTCAAAAAAATGATCATTACATACTATTGAAGTGTATTCCCCTTTTGCGTCTTCAGATGCAAAGGAAGACGTCAAGCAGTGTACGCATATCTATTCAACATGAACAAAGCTAGGAAGACTCTGGAAGGTGAGAGAAGATGGTGTGTCAATATTAGATAAATGAAAAAAAGTGTTTCCTACTTACTGCTGTCATAATTTATAGCATTTCCACATGGGAAATTAACTTCATAGACCCTTTTCAACCTCTTGGTTTTTATTTTTAAATCAAGCAAAGGCATTTTAAAGTGAAAGATTAAAACCTCATGTTTGGTATATTTTTGACATTGATTACCACATGCAGACACATAAACAATGAACTGAATCCCTGGGTTGTATTGGGTCTGTTCTTTCAAATACAATATGTGTAAGACTCATTGCTGTTTTTGCCTGCTTAATCTTTATGGCTGTTGGGCAACTGATGCAACAGAATACGAATGGCGGAACCAGCAGCTGTGATTCTACCACATGCTGCAGGGAAAAAAAAACAACACCACCAACAACAAAAAAACATCTCTAAGATATGCTCTTAAAGTTATAATTTCTTCTAAATGATCACAGGCCACACATTTCTTTGAATTACTAGGGCTTTGAATAGCCAGGGCTCTCAGCAAGCTCGATGCAGCTCCTACCAACAACTTTTAAGAATCAGGGAGTTGTCAAAAAATATCATTAGAGGTTTAGTGATTATTTTCCTACAATAAATCGCTCCAAATTAGAACCTAATGCTTGCTTTCTTGATGGTTTTTAGTTATCTGCAGGTGAAAGAATACAAGCCACAAAAGAAATCTGACTTTGTTTGTCATTAATTTTTAATTTGTTTTGAAACATTTTCCAAATATCTTCATAGTATTCATAATTAATTCTAGAGACTGTACAGTACATATCTGTTAGTAGTACAGTGATGGAAAAGTTATTCTAAATGTCAAATCCTAAAAGTTAGCTTGTATAGGTAGTATTGCTTTCAGTACCATGGCAATGAAGGACGTTTCTGAAGTCCATCATGAAGAAAGCCCTCTGGCCCTTCAAGAAACAACATATAAAAGAAACAGCCTATTTCTAGAAGTAGTTAAAGATTTAGTGTTCTACCACCAGTTTTGCTTGACGGATGTCAGAATCTAAATTTAGAGCTAAAATATCAGAAATCAATATCTAAGCATGAGTACACTGCCTTTATGTCTATGATTCCCATCAAGTAAATATTTAAACTTATTATATTGAAGAACTGCTACATTTTATTACAATTAACCCTTTGTTAACACCTGCCTCCACTGTGAACACACTTACACTTCCTCCAGGAGCACCTGATGCTCACTGTAACATCAAAACATCCCAGGGATGTAAAGCCAGCAACACCCCTTTTTAAAGGAAACTAGAAGGGCTACTATTTTGCGTATCTATCATGCCTTTCATATCACGATCCCAAATGGTCCAACTTGCCCTGGTTTCTGCCTGGCTTAATTCAGGAGAGAATGGAAGTAGGTTCTGCTCTACAGCTCCATGTACTAGAAAAAGTAAAGTATCTGCGCATCTTGGATCACCTGTGTAAATTCTACGACTACATAGGGGGGAGGAAACACACAGTGCATGTTCCATAGTGCATCTAAGTCCAGGGATACAATTCATTCCTAATGAAAAGCATTCTTAATTGTGTCTCCATCTCCAGGCACCTGTGATACTGCTCAAAAAGGCTGAATTTGTGATGCACAATAGTTTACTGTGCATTTAGCCTTTTTCTTGCAATCCAGTAATTTCCTAGTGCCCCCAGTAAATTAATAACAAAATGATAAGTTTTGAGGGCTGTACGATTATTGTCACATTAAGAGGATCCAGTCTTCCTGCTTCTTACGTGTGTTAAGATTATCACACAATCACAGAATGGTAGGGGTTGGAAGAGACCTTAGGAGATCATCTAGTCCAACCCTGCTGCCAAAGCAGGGTCACCCAGAGCAGATTGGACAGGAACGCATCCAGGCAGATTTTGAAAATCTCCAGAGGAGACTCCACACCCTCTGTGAGCAGCCTGTTCCAGTGGTCTGGCACCTCAAGGTAAACAAGTTTTTCCTTCTGTTCAGATGGAATTTCCCGTGTTCCAGTCTGTGCCCGTTGCCCCTTGTCCTGTCACTGGGCACCACTGAAGAGTCCAGCCCCATCCTCTTGACACCCGCCCTTTAGATATTTGTAAGCATTGATGAGATCCCCTCTCAGTCTCCTCCAGGCTAAAAAGACCCAGGTCTCTCAGCCTTTCCTCATAAGAGAGATGCTCCATTCCCTTGATCTTTGTAGCCCTCCGCTGGACTCTCTCCAGTAGTTCCCTGTCCTTATTTTCATATATTGTGTTCTGAAAGAATACTGATCATGACAGACTGGATAATACTCTATTTCCAGAAAGCACTCTGCAGAGTATATAAGGATAGCAAGCTCTTGGTTTCCCTGGTTACCTTCAATTTACATGCCACTGAATTAAGAACAAAAAACCCCTGATTTTTAGTCAGAATCCCTATCGATTCTGTCTGGAAAGATTTTTAGACAACGTTAACCTCTGCATTTTTAAGGCTCACTTAAATAAACAAAGAAGAAATGAATGGTCTATATGATATATAGAAACTGAAATAAGAAAAAAAGAATCAGCCATGCTCAGGAAAACTCTGGAGTTGATCTTAGGATCACATATCCAAGGTAGGAATGCATATATTATGTGCATGGCATCAGACTTACCCTATAACCCTGACTCCTGTGTGCTTTAGAGGCAAAATCTCCATAAGATTGCCAAATTTTTTTCGGAGCTGGCTAATATTCCTACACAACCACAACCCAATACGCAGAACTAATTATAAAGTACAGTACTTTTACATATGGATAAAACCTTACTATTTTTGGAATGCAAGATTAGATTACAGCTTTATATGCAAGAATTGACAACAAATGCATATATAAAGTTGTACTCTGATTTTTACTACATACACCATCAAGTTTTTGTCTATTATTTACAATCAGTACCATCTCCTCCTGCTCCACAGATTTCACTGGAGCTGTTTACAATACAATTGACTGGAGCCAGGAAAACCCACGAAAAGCAGTACAACATAGCTGTAATACAACTAGCTAAAAGCCTTCTCTGATTGAAAGTAAGCCTTGACACCAATGCTTATTTTACCATCAACAATAAGTGACATCACACCAATTCAAACAGGAACTATTCTCCATTGTTGCAACTTTCATTGTTGCAATTTCATCAGCCCTTATCTGGGAAACACTAAATATTACTAATGTCTTTTATTCCATCATGACCTCTATATTGTTTCACATCACTATGTAGCAGTGTATTGAAGATTACACAATATTAAGAACACAGAAGCATTACAGTAGTTTGGGAGGTAGACAAAAAGGAATACAGCTAACAGAAGAGATGAGGGGTGGAAAGCTAGGCCGAAAATAGGACAAAAGAGAACTGGGAAAGGCACAACATGAGAAAAAGGAAGAGGAAAGGTAAAAAATGGCAGCCCTTGAGAAAGGAAAAAAGTGAGCTAAAGAAAAGTATTACAGAAAACCTGTATTCTCGGTGGTTTAAAATATGTACGGGTGAGAACATAAATTAGCTCTCTACTGAAGTCTACAGAACACAGTAGTGATTTTTGCTACTGAGAATTAAGTTTCCACATAAAAATCCTTCTAACTTACAAAAAAAGTTCAACTTGCCTTGCACTCTAAGTAGTTAAGCATAACTTCATTTTATTGTATTTCTTCATTTCTGCTACTACTGCATCCTACAACTCAAAAAGACAACAGAAATAGAATGAAAAAAAAAATTACTATACTGGTGTTATTTTGAAAACAATTGTTAAAGAGTTTCAATGATGCTTTTGATTAAGTCTAATTTTTTTCACTTTTTTTTTTTTAAATGAAGCATGTATGTTACTGTATTAGCAAAAGACACCCTTTAATGATTTGTCAGAAGTTTGTTTTCTGTCCTGTAAGCCTTTTTTTTGTTTGAGGAAATATAAAGGGGGAAGAAAAAAAGAAAACAAGAAAAAATCAATATCAAGAAGACAACTGAAAATTAAACTGTTTCAGGTGATATGATCTAATTTCTACAGCCCACTTGACTCAAAGACATTGTCTTTGTATAGTGAGTCCACAGTACTGCCCTTTTAAAAAGCACTCCCCCCAAAAATGACAGTAACTTTGCAACAACCCAGGATCCTGCAAAAAAAGGGATGAAGCACTGGTAATAATTATAACACACTCTCAGTCTTTTCATTAAAGTTAAGAAGATTTTCATTTTCAGGACACATTTCTCTGAAATGAGGAAAACAAAACAGAAGTTATTGTACACACATGAAAAAGCTCTTAATAGTAAGCTGTCGATGCACCAGAAATAGTTACACATAGCGCAAAAAGCCACTGGCAACACACAACTGTCCGTGTGCTTCTTGCTGCAACAGTATGTATCTTAAGGAGGAGGGGGAAGTCCACTCATCGGGCGCACCCAAGGATAAACCAAGAACCATATCTACAGGGTAAAAAACAAAGCACAGAACAAATATGTAACATTACAGTTGAACTTTTATTGTGACACAGGGGCCCAGCACATACTACTGTGCAACCAGAAGTTTCTTTAAATACCAGTAAAAGGAAAGAAACTGCTATAGGGTGTCAACAAACTTTTCCCACTTCCCTCTATTAAGACAGCTTTTTCGGTTTGTGGCATGCAAACCATTAGATAAATAAATGCATAACTGCAATTCTACTTACTGCCTGAGGCAGGAAATAAAAATACCACTGATAAAGGCATTTCACGCACCAATATCCTACTCTAGTTAAAGAAATTCTCAAATTTTAAGTGTTCCATTACCAGTCTCATATAAAAAAGTCTGCAAAAGCCAAAGCCAAAACACAAAGCTGTCCCACACATTAGAGGAACAAGGAATTTCTTGTGACATTATGCCTTGAACCTCTGCTAACATTGAATTGCAACTAGATAATCTGCAGGCATTAAAAGAAGAAAACAGTTCTGGAACAGAATCCTGCTCTGGAAGACAGTGATGGAGTTCTCCTGACCAGGATCTCTAGTGACCTATAGAACAGAGGTATCTCAAAAAAAACCCCACCTGTAAGCAGCAACTCTAACACCGGAGTAATGACAGATACTCTACATTTGCATTCTGCTGCTCAGCTGGTTGGTTTATGCAATTTTCTAACTAAAAATTAATTTTGCCTCGGTTAAAGTAACATTACTGTTTTCACTTTAAACTTGTCTAGCATTTACTGAAGTGGCTGACAGTAAGCTAAAAAACTTTCACAGGGGCAAATGGAAACCTGCACTCCATTTTTGAGATAACTGCAAACAAAAAAAATCTGTAGATCTCAAGACTAGGAAGTTAATACCCATGAAGCTGCAAAAGCATGTAAGGAAGGTGCTATTACCAACTATCATGTAAAAGAGTGGGAAAGGGCAAAGGGGGAAAACACAATCCAGTGCTTTATAAAAACCTTGTTACCAAAAGAATCTGGCCTTTAAACACAATCATGCACAGTCTGCCAGAGCTTTGTCGTTTATTCTTATGTTCCCTTTTCAAAAGGCTTTCTTTGTCGCTTTAATGAACTTTACTGTTCTGACACTATCACAGAACAGCAAAACAGAGATGTTTCAATTAGCTAAATAATTGAACTCCTTGACTTCTGCAGGAGTCAATATATGATCTACAAATTTAGTATCTTGCTGCATAGGATACAGTGAATGTTGTGGGATATAATGCTTGCAACAAGTGGTGATGAAGGATGAGTGGTTTTAGTTACACTTTGAACCAAAACGTTTCAAGTTTAAGCCTCCTCTCCACCTAATTCAGAGCTAAATCTTCAACTTAGGTCTCCAAGTCTTGGACAAGTATGCCAGTTAGGCTGTATTACATTCTGGCATGTACTGAGCACTTTTGCTCAAGTAACTCCACTTCGAATAAAACTGATGGAATAGTCATGAAAACAAAGTCTAAGATCCATTCACCTCACTTTCCAGGTGAGCCTAAAGCGTGGTGATTAGACATGCGAAAGCTTTCTTTCAGCCTCCCCCAGAGTACCAACACAGAACAGAATGTGTAGTTCCAGCATCTGAGTGACAAGGTTATTTAATAAACCTCATCAGGCTACAACAATCATCTTTTCCTGATGAACCTTTCTGGTGAAGGTACAAAGCATTTCAGGCCAACAGAAATTACCTTTCCCCAGGGGACAGGGCATACAGCTAATCTACTTCTGATAGAAATAATCCAATCTCGGGTTTTGATGTGCAAATATTTGTAAATGACTTACTTTATGTCTCTCCTAGGAAGAATAAAATGATTCAGCAAGAGACCCCTTCTCTTTAATTGTAAAAACGATGGTTCAACTTTCTTCTCCCCTCTCCCTTTACCCCACGGAAGTTTATGTTTTGTGTTACATGCTCTACAAAATACTGGAACTACTTGACTATTGACAAACTTTCCTGATGAACTCCCCATTTCAGTATATAAACAGATTTCAAACTGGCATCATCAGAGGTCTCCTGCAGTCAGCAATGACCATGCCATAATGGGCATGATCAACTGATTCATTTTGCCAAATCCAAACTATCCGACCCAGAAGCACCTTCACATTTGGAAAGCTCTGCTCTTCAGATCTAATTCATTCACAGTGGCAAAAATGGTAACTCCCTTATGTCTTTGACAGCTTTGCATGTGTGACAGTCGTTAAAGTCTCCTTCAAAAGGAGATTAAAAAATCCCATGTTATCTTAGTTCCTAAGAGCATGCTTTACCTGCTAAGATACAGGGTACTGACTACAATGAGAAGTACACCACCTCTCACTATTAAGCTTTTTGATTTTTTTAATGGATTATTTAAAAATTCGTTAGTTCAAAGAAAAAGGTAGGGGAAGGCAAACTGGGCCACTTCAAGGTTTGTTATACAGTAAATCCACAACTGGTGTGAGAATTTAAATGGACCACACACCAACAGTATACATACCAGTTTAATATCCCACTAGGAACATGTCACAACGACTACAACATTCATTACACTGTCACAAAAACATATCAATAGCTACTGAGCAAAATAAAGTATGACTGTTATTCATGGTCCAATATGAAAGATGAAGAATCTTGGTTCCAATCTCAAGTCTGTATTTTACTTTAGACCAATAAATCTAATCCCTAACTTGAACTCAGGTTGGTGTTTTCTCCTTACCTTTCTCATTCCTACTTCACAAATTCAAGTCACCTCATTATAATCAAATATTGAGAATCTGTTATACAGATAAGTTATTTTGTATTTGCTATGGAGAAACAATATATACCTGAACAGTTAGGTCAGCAGACAGAGAATTATTCATTATCTAATGGTAACTGGCTCATACAACTAAGCCTTATAACTTATTCTGCTCAGGGCTTACATCATTTAACCTATTTAAACCAGTACTTTAAAATGCTTTCAATATTTTTTGAGACCACTTGGTTTATCTTTAGGTTATTTTATTAACTGTAAAGCGTTCAAATGTCCATTTACTCTCATATCTGCATGTATTAATAAGTCACTGCACCTTAATGAACATGGCTCTTGGAACTCTTACTCTATTTGGTTACATCCATTAGATTTATTTTTATCTTCTTTTTCCCCCCAAAGAAGCAAGTCCAACTATGATTTCTTTGTTATCATAGATGCGTTCTCTTTCTCAACGCTAATTACTTCAGATGGTCACAGGCTATTGAATTGACACAGAGAAATATAACTCACTGCATTTCTGAGCAATAATATCCAGGATCATAATAAGTAGCAAAATATATTATAAATACCATAGCTTAACTAGGAGACAAAATTATTACACACAGATAATAAATATTTAGCAGACACTTGCCAGAACTACCTCAAAATTAAGCTGTTAAAAGTACAGGCTGATCATTTAAATAAAAAATAATTTAAGTATTACAGTATTAAGTAGTAAATTCATATATTGAAATGCCACTGAAAGTCTCAGAACACAACAATTGTCCGAACTATGGCAAACATTCCTTGAAGTTGCTCGTTTATTTACAGTCAGGAATTGTCATTTAAAGTCCTCTGCAAATAGATCTACCTCTGAAATCCTTGATATTAAATTTTTCTCAAGGGGAATTCTTTATGAGCCAAAACATTGCTACCAAAAACATGTTCTAAAGAACCAGAAGTACAATGACCTTGTGGGACAAACGACAGTTCAAAACTGTATCGAGTTGTTTCCAATACCAATTTAAAAGGTTTCTGAAAGCAATGCATCTCATGTTTAGGTAACAAAGTAATAGCTGCATTAAAAAAAAAAAAAAA
>VUYV01000007.1:1237790-1303905 GCA_008711295.1 Anarhynchus alexandrinus | reverse complement strand
AGGCGTATTAAACAACTCACCTACTGTTAATGTATTACGTTTTTCTTTCTAATTCAGACTGCAAATTATATCAGATACCTACTATGAACTTGCCCCACAGGAGAAACACTTGGACTTTTACAGGTGATAAAGTATAGTGAAGACTGTAGAGATGAATTTTCCCTGGAGATGAGAGAAGGGAAGTTTTGAAACATTTCAGAAGATAGCACCATCTCAAAGACATTCTCTTCACGTGCAATATTCTTAGGGAGTATCTTTGAAAAATCTGAAAGTTCAAGGTTAAATTAACAACAAAATCTTGTGATTCCACTGCTAGAGGGTTACCGAGTTTGTAACAGTAGACTTCCAGATGTCACTAGTAGGACTTGCTGAACAAAATACTATTTCAGAATGGTTTTCCTCAACAAGTAGCCCCTCAATTTTCAGAAAACTTTGAAGGCATGTAAAACAATTTTCAGAATTCTGATCATCTAAATTGTAATAGCAAATGGTATTCTTTCATTGCATTTAAATTATGTAGAAGTATATGACACGTAACACTAAACCTGCACAACACTTGAACTTAAAACTGATACAAAGTGTTTAGGTATGTGATCCTTATTGAACAGATAATTTGTAGTAAATTAAACAGCTAGCAAGTTTAATACCTGATGGTTTTTTTAGTTATGTGGTTAAATAGTAACTAAATTATGAAACTTTCCTCAGAAGTCTAATATAACAATAGAAATATGTTCATATACCTACTGGCTCTGCTAATTTGAATTAATTACATGGCAAGTAGATTTATCTTTATATACTCTACCTCAATAGGTGCACTTTCCACCAACAATCAAATGTGATTTCTTTATAATTACTCTTAATTAAATATATTTAGTAACAGTAGAACTACATGCTTGCAGATTCTTTAGTCAGTGTATTACTTTGTTTCTGACATTTTAATCCAGGTTTTACATTGAGAAAGCATTGAGATTAGCAGTAAAAAAATTACTTATAAGATTTACCTTCCAAATAAAAAAAAAATAAAATACTGATGCTTAAGCATATACTTCAGAAAATCCACTAACCATGAGAATCCTAGTTCAGTCCACCCTCTTTTAGCAACCTGCTTTCAGCTAAGCCCCATCCACCTATCTGCCTTCTCAAATGGTAACTCATTTCACGGGGAAGACAAATGGCAACAGCTCATCTCACTTTTACCTGTTACCAAACTGGGGACAAACATCACGAATGCTCCACCCATTTTTAAACTTCTCTTTGCAGGCACAAGATTTAGAACTCTACTTAGACTTTACTTAGTAAGTCTAAATAGTCCAATCTTACCCCAGAACTTCAGGATCTGTAATTCCTGACAAACGTCCATAGTTGCTATGTCTAAATACGTCTATGTACCTTTCCTACTAATTTCACAGGGCTGATCTCTCACTTCATGTGCTCACAGGATAACCAGTATCAATAAATATAGATTGCTGACAGTTTGAATTTTTGCCTCCTTTCGTATAAGATTTTAAAATAATTTTTCATGTGGCTTTGAATAATGTCTTTTGATCCTTTTTTTTTTTTTTAATTTACTTCCAGAAAGTGTAGAGAATCCAGTACTCACACCTACGTGCCCTTCTAATATTAATGTTTCTAGTTGGATCTTGCATGTCTTACCTGCAGGCCCTACCAAGTGCCTTTCACTGATCAGAAAGGGAGACTGAATGGACAAAATACATTAATGTCAACATCACTTCCCCACATCCCCTTGGCTAATTAGTTCACCAGTAAATCCGTTGTCAGTTTTGCTATGACAGTCAAAAAAATGGAGGAAGAGTGTAGCAGAGCAAAAACACAGAAACTTTCAGTGGCAGGTTAAACAAGTATTTTAAAACTCAGGAAATTAACCTGTGCACACGTTACCACCTGTAATCAGAAACAAGTATGCCAGCTTATCTGGAGGACTCTATCAAAAACTATTTTACATTAAGAATTACAACAATAATTTTGCAAAAAAAAAAAATTGAACATACTTTCTCTCTCTTTTTGCGGTAACAGAGAAAGTCTGCTTCTGGGAGAGTCACTACTTGCCCTCCAGAATCAGCGTGCTGTGCAGGTACATGCTACCAGTATCACAATTCAATTACATGGAAAAAGAACTAAAATACTTAAATCTGTTCACAGTGATGGTATGTTTCATAATAAGCATAATCTGTATGTTATTGCAATTAACAGCAGTTTCACCATTAAATTTAATAAAAAGCAGTATTTAAGCATCTATGTATCTAGCTGGAAAAAAGGGGACTTCCCTCAAACACAAAGTCCAGACTTACAGGAATGATCTTCCAGCCTCTTAAATCCTGAATTGAACAGGTTTACAGAAGTCAGAGACCTCTTAGACCTTCAAGGGCAAGTACAGAATAAAAGAAGCATCAAATTTAAACTGACACTACTTTTTATGTAGGCCAAGAAATATGAGTTCTGTCTGTAGTTCAAAGTGAGAGCTAGACCCACTGGTCTCTCACCATACACCTTCTTCGATTTCCTGCTGCTGGTTTATTCCTTTTACCTGATCAGGAAAATCAGCTACCAGACAGCAGCAGAGTCCTACATGTTGGTCACAAGATTTTAGAGTTTTCCTTGTTAGACTATATGCAAGGCTCAGGAATGTTGATGTGCTTTCCATTTAGAACATAATCTTCCCCCCACCCCGTTTTGAAACAGAGGCTGTATCTAAAAATCTTAGCCAAAAAGCCAAAAGAAGAAAAGAGAGCTTCCTAGCAAAGAAAACTTACGGGCTGCTTTAGGCCCAGGCACAGGTTAAGGCCATCTCCACCCTGCTCATAAACGGATGATACATGTTGTCACATAACCTAGTCTAGAAGGACCTTTATTAGGAGTTGAGGCCTTACACAAATGCCTACAGACCAAAACGTCTCTGGACCTAGCATGATCATAACTGTAGATTATGCTTGGTTTTTGCCCTAACAGTTACCTGCAACTTTACCATCACCGAATCCAGAAACTATATTCCAGTGGAAGGCTTTCCCAGAGGTATAATTTCTCAAAGGTTAACATGGAATTAAAGTAGAAAATTTATTATACTGGATGGAATTCTTGAAAAGCAAACACACAATCTGTGTTTGAATTACTTTGGAATAGATATTTCTATTAAATCTCCAGTAAAGTACTTCCAATAAATCACAGCATTTGTAATTAGTTATTTCAATGAAGCATGCTCAGCATATCAAATATTCATGAATTGATGATACAAGGCAGAAATCTATGAAATATAGGAGATAATTGAGTTCCTATGTGATTAGTCCATCATTGTTTTAGCAACAATAGTATTTTACATAGTCTGTTCAACTTGTAAGTAATATATATGTTTTAACAGGCACACAACAAGATTTAACGAGCTGGACACCAATTCAGTGCACTGTGTTTGATTGCTCAGGGAAGATATAGTCAACTTAAATGCACTTTCACTAACAGATGTTTATCTGTGTATTATAAGACTTTCTCTTGCAACAAATTGCCAATTTTTAAAATATATTTATGTAAGTTAGCATCTAGCTGGTGGTTGATGACACACGTGTGTGTGTGTTCCCAAAATAACCTCTGCTTCTCCACATCAAAACTTGCAGATTAATAAAATTAAGTATGGGATCTACATCACAAAGCCACTTAAAATGTATTTGGATATCTGCAAGCTATTTTCATGGAGTAGTGTGATCTGAAGGGTCACAGTCATCAGATCAAAAAGTGCCTTGAATCTCCCTGTGCCTCTAGAGTCTCTCTCAAAACTTAACAAAAAAAGCAAGACAGACTATCAACACATTTTCCTGTAAAAGTGAGTAAAAAATATAGAAGCTTCTATAATATCTAAAATCATTACTTAAATATTGCCATGTCCAGCCTACTCTAAATGCTAAAGAAATCAGTGTTAAAATTAGCACAATGCATTCAACTTTGAACTCCCTGCATTTGCTAAGTCAATCTACAGCTATAACATTTTAAAGCGAACAGGTGAAAGAAATAATCGTAAGAGAACAAAAACATGAAAAGATCTACAGCTTTCTGGGCATCTTTCTCAGCCAGCCACTATAGAAGTAACAGACAGAAGCAGCCTCCTGGCTGTCAGTTTTGCGTTTCATCCTTCAGAAAGGCTTTCCAAGACCTTATAAAAACTCAAAGCTATGTTTTCTAGTATTGTAAGATTCTGGTTTTAACTGTCTCAAGTGACAAATCTTGTACTATTTCCTTTGGAAAGCTATTCTGCAATCTAAAAATAGAACCGGAGAAATGACCAGTTAATAGGTAGCACTTACAGAATCTTTTACACGCTTAAGGACCTCAACAAATATGACATAGTTTTGAACTACGTCTGTCAGCTGTGGCCATATGTAAACAGAAGACATTTCCTCATATGCCCTTATCTCATCTAGTCAATGAAATATTCAAAATATCTTTTGCATCAGGCACTCTCAGTGTTCTGATGCAAGTAAAGCTTGCCTCTACCTTCATCATGGATGCTGATGCAAGACAGCCAAAGTGAATGAATAGAGCTATCCATTCAGATCAAAGTAAGACAATATAAGTTGGTCTTTCTAACATTAAACCTGAGAACAGCAGAAATTTCACTCAAACACCATCAAGATGAAGACAATAGATGACAGCCTCCGCCTTGTCCAGAAAATACCTTTTACAAGCCCAGTGAAAGGCTTTTCTTTCACTCCCCCCCCCCCGCCCTCCAGACTAGAAAGTTACTCTCTTTCTTTTTTAGATTAAAGTTGTCTGATCTTAATCACTTATTTTATTTTATAATTATTTGATATCAATAAGAGGAAGAGAACTTCAGCATTTTGCAATGACAGTTAGCACTCAGGCAGAGTGAATATTTACATGAATTTTCCCTTTGCTGTCCTAACCTTTCACTTTGTACTCTCTGAACTTTATTACCATCTTACTATAATACCATATTTACCATATTACCGTTATCATGGTTTTGTTACCGTTGGCTACAGGTAATTTTCAAAAGTATGTGAATTTGTTGGGTTTGTAGGATCTGTAATTCTTATGAGAAGATGAGTTTCCATCTGTATAAATGAAAATTTTGCATGTGCAAACTACTCATCATCACAAGTGAGTTTCTTCACATGAGTGTGAACAAAGATTCTCTGGAAAAAGTTGTCTGGTCTCTTAGTTTAGAATCAACGCAGCTGAATGGCGTTTTCTTGGAGAAAACTGTTGCAGTATTTTACAGAAACAATTTCACAAAGATTTTCACATATTTGAGGGTATTCCCATTAAGAATCCTCAAGAAGCTAGGACTCACTGCTGAGAAGTACTACCACTATTATATTTTTAAAGTAGGCAACCTCTTCAAGAGAGTAATGATCACTTATTTTTAAAAGTGGAGTAACACCTCTGGTCTAAAGTGGGCCCTTCCCATTTTTTCACATGCTTCCTGCTGATCATATAGAACAGTTAAAGTAAAATTTGGAAGACCAAGGCAGTTAGCTCATCCTTATGTAACTATTCTGCTCCAGATGTGTTTGCTTTGATAAACAATCCAAATAACCATAGTATATGGTTTTAAGCACCAAGTATGTAAGAAAATAAGATCAATGCACAATCCGCCAGTTTACTTCACAACCCTATACTGTACCTAATACTATTAGTATCCTTATGAACTCTTTTTCACCCCACCACTCCAAATTTCCACAGTTCCTTCCCGATAAGGCCATTTTTTCCCCTGCTGCTAGCAATTCCCAGTAAAAGTCTTGGTCCCTCTTATCCCTTCCTCTTTTTCAGATCAACAAAGAGGTTGAGTGGCCTCCCAAGAGCTACTTAGCTGGCCTATCAACCTAAGTATATGCTCTGCACAATAAGATCTTTGAATTTCACAGCTTCTACTACACATTTTCTTTATTGGACTTCCCAGTTTTTTAATTAGAATTTTTGCCTGAACTTTTCACTCGTAGTACTCCCAAATCATCTCATCACTTGAAAAAAACTGAGTTGCCTCTTTCCTGTAGCAAGACTATTTAGCTCTTCTAATTATCTTCTACACTGCATCACTCTTCTTCACTGTTGCTTGAAACCCTCTGAACAGAAAACCAGCACTGTAGTTCTGCCTTAGTATCTTCAGTTTCTGAAGCTGTCATTGGTAGTTAGTGTCAACATAAATAATGCAGTTTAGTGTTTGAGAGCATGCCTTTTTAACAGCTGGCTATATCCCAGTGTAACCATTTACTGTTGGTCACAAAGCTTTCCTCATTTGGAGAGTCTTGCTGTTTGCCTTTCCCTGCCCAGTCTTATGACAATACTGTTTGACAACATGAGAAACACTATGCTACTTTGTATGGATTTATAAAGCCAATTTCTGCCTATGGAGACTAACTTGTTTTTTATTATAGGTAGCATAACTGACTGTTCTTCATCACCAGCAGAAGCATTTACCTGGCTCGATACAAGCAGTGCTTTTAATGCCGTATAGGTTTTTTAGTGCACAGTGATGCTTTTCAACAGTAAATGTGACATCTTCCCTCTGCATTGTTTCTGGGAAAATTGATTGTGTTGCCCTATGTCAAACCACACATTCAAAAGTGCAATATCTAAATTCATTTTAATGACTGTACCTTTCACCTGCTCACTTTGTCGCTATAAATATTCCCAGATAATTTCTCTCTGAAGAAATGGGCCTCCTAGCATCCTTTTCAATACACTATTAATTCTGTTAACTTTCCTAGTCCTAAATCAGTATCCAGTTTTGAAGCACTTATGAAGCTTTTTATACATTGTAAATATAAGTTCCATGCAGAGCACTTGGACCCTGTTCTGGTTTACTTACAGATCCGTCAGAGGAAGGCTTCATAACAAAGCCACTGTCAGAGCAGCTTCAAATTTTGAAATTTTTTTTTAATTATGTTTTTAATACCAAGCACTTTATTTGTTCAAGCATCTTAAATCAGGTTTCCTCCTGTCATCTTCTTTGGTCATGTTACTTTACGAAGTGATGTTTCAAAATAGATTTTAACTCCAAAACTATCATACGCAAATATTACAAAGTCCAAAATTTAGATGGTTGCTTAAAGAAATGATGTGAAAGGAATTCAAGATTCTTTATTTCAAAACTGAAAAAATCATACATAAAGACAGTATCGCGTGATCTGCCTTTAGGTTTAACATCTTTAGTAAATACTTCAACTTGACCTCTCTGCTAAGAAATCAGGTTTCATAGGCAGTCTGCTTCCTTCGAATAACCGGCCTTTCTGGCTGAGAGGCCAGACTCTTCATTACACTCCTTAACCGATACCAAACAAACCTATCGGTTAAAGATGATGCACAGTTCCAAGTAAAGCTGTGCCTGAAGTGAGGCCTGGCCTTGTACGCATCAAGGAAATACTGTATTTTTATGTTGGAAGTTTCTCAAAGAGCCAGATCTTTGCCTTTGAAATGCAACTATCAGTGAGTGACTTTGCTGGCAGAAAGGTGAAAAAAAAATGAAGCTTGTGCTATGTTTTACATAATAAAATTGCACAATACAAACCTGATGTGCATAATAGATTACATTACATATATCAAATTACACATGCACAGGTAAATTTTTCAAAAAGGTGACCTTCTATAATTTCTTATGCATTCTAGAGCAGTGTTAAAAATACATTTAACATTTGAAATTCAGATGGTTAGTTATAAAGCTGCTGACTCATACTATCTGAAAATGTAATAGCAAGTAGGATCTTAACTTGATGCATGATTTACTAAACCTTTGTAATTTTTATGAATTATTAAATTAACTCAGTGCTACTTAGATGCACTTGTACAGACTTTTGCATAGATTTGAGCAGTTAATATTACTTGTATTTAGCCTCCTTTAGTTTTTTTTTTAATTCAACCATCATGTTTCATCAAAACATCTCAAAGCTGCTCTATTTTTCTCAAAATTTGTCAGGGGAGAGTAAGGGAGCAAAACAGTAAATGTATCATTGTGTTTGTTTTGCAGGTAGATGGACTGTAATCCAGGATCCAGTCTAATGAAGATCAACTGTCTCTTATATAAGGCCAAATTCTGC
Organism: Anarhynchus alexandrinus; assembly: GCA_008711295.1. NCBI lineage: Eukaryota > Metazoa > Chordata > Aves > Charadriiformes > Charadriidae > Anarhynchus > Anarhynchus alexandrinus. The sequence goes on along the minus strand of VUYV01000007.1, from coordinate 1,295,848 downwards.
AAAGCACACCTGTATGACCCTGGCTCAGCTTCAAAGCAAAAGACTACTGCTGAACTGACACAAAGAAAGCATATAACCTAAAGACTTGAAAGATTTTTTTAGTAAGTAGAAACAAAGAACAAAAACTTTTTAGTTGGTAGTCGTTTGTAACTCCATTAAGACAAAAACACAGACGTGAAAGGGCATAAAACCTTGAGAGGGAAAATAAAATGAGTTGGAAGGTAGTAGTTCAGACAGATCAAGAATCACTACACTCCAACAAGCAACACAGGCTGACACCTTTCCATCTGACTGATGGCTTCCTGGCCAGCAGTGACTCATGGGTGACTCTATCAAGGCTAATACAGAAAGCCACTTACTTTCTGTATTAGCAAAGAAATAGCTCTTCTCTATACAATCAAAATCTTATCTTCTAGTCATTATGGCCATTATTTACTATACCTTGACGTTTTTGCCCCAAACTAACAAAAGCAGACTGATAATTCTTTGAGTCCCAACTGGAACACTATCAACCCCCAGTGCTTTGTTACTCCTGAGGGTTCTGACCGCCCTCTGAATTTCATCACGTTCTAGTTCTTCACACACAATTCAGTTGTCTAGAAAGTAGCTGGCTATCTCTACTCATTTCACCATTAAGACTCTCACTACACTACTACCTCAAGCTTTCTATATTCTTGGCAACTATTTTGGATTTGCAGCTCATTTACTCTTTCACAGTTTCATACCTCTGCCTCACCTGTTCCTCAAGGATTCAATCCTATGATCAATTATCATCCCAGTGTTTTATACTCCTCTCAAAGAAAGAAAGAGATGCTGGATGTATTAACACCATTTACATTTTTATTATGTATAGTTATTAAGTAACGCATAGAAACTAAACAAAAGGTTCAATTAGTAAAGGGACTTAGATTTGTGCATGAAGTTACCAGTGAAAAAATAAAGTCTCTTTTTATGCATTTGACCCTCATTCACCACATGGCAGCAATTTACTAGCAGTCTAGTCAAACAGCAGACTTGTCACCTAAGGAAACCCTTAAAAACACTTTGGGAGGGGAAATAAAAAAAGGGGTTGGGGGGGTTTGGTTGGATGTCAGCTGGATTTTTTGGAGGGGTGAGTGTAAAGAGGTTCCATTTATCTGTAGGGTAGCATGTAAAATTCCATTCTAAAACCAAATTATGGATACATAATCTTTTCAAAAAGGAGGAATGTGAAAGTAGAGAACATACTTTGGCCATGAGCTACAATGCTGTTGTACAGTCCAGGCATATAAGATGTGCAAAGAGTTCCTGGCTACATGCATTTTATACCTTTAGAACTCTAGCTGCAAAAGAGTGAAAAACATCTGAACTTCATTTTTGCAAGGAAATTATGCATTCCCTGTCCACTTATGTCACAAGGGCCTTTGACAGCAATTTAACACCCTGTTAATTTTGAATTTCCTTGCTAAGTACTTCTCCCCCGTTTACCTCAGTCTGACTTGAGTGAAAGACTTCTTCACAATACCTGATTCTACTCCCATGAAAATGCACCATTTCACATGGACACCAAAAAAATTTACGCTCCAGTACACTTCTAAAAAGTATCCACAGGGTAACATTAATGCTGTCTGAGACCTTGGAAAGGTCTCCCCACTTCAGGAAAAAACTCAAGCATGTGCAAATGTAAAGAGGAATATACCTGTTCTTGATGGTCACCCAAAAAACCCTTCAGTTGTACTTCTGATTTGCTTCATCTTCTCTATTAAACCACACAAATATAATTTTTTTATTGTATTTTATCTTCACAGTATTTATTAAGCTATGGATAATGACGAATGTGGATTACCTGCGCTCCACATCAGTCTTCAATTTCTTTACACAATCTTCAAACCATCTTTTGGTTTTTAAACTTCAAAATAGTCTCATAGTCCCTGTGTGATTCCCACTACCATATCTCTGAACGTTCTCCCACCAGGTATCAACACAATCTATAACCTTTAGACATTTTCTAAAGCCTAAGACCTCTTCTTTGTTAACAGATACTCTTATCTGTCTTTTAAATTCCTCTCAGATATCTGTAACTGCATTTTTTCAGCTGATTCTCTGCTGTGACATGGCTCCTTCTCAGCCCAGTCTCACAGGATGGGGGGCTCAGTCACAATCAGCTCTCCTTGATTATCCAATAAAGCTGGATGGCACTGGTCAGGGGTGTATGTTGAACAACTGGCAAACTAATGCATTTCATATGACTTCTATCATTCCCTGTTAAGTGATTTCCAAACATTTTTCTTTCCTATTGACTCAGATACATAAACAATGAAGGGCATGAACAGAAGGCTACATTTTTTTTTACAGCTATATAGAGACTTTTATGAAGCGGTATGACTTCCTGTGTTTAAACACACTGTTGCTACTGTATTCGGACAACTTAAAATCCTTCAGGCCAGTCAGAAATTGGTTTGAGGGGCAGCTTGGCTCATCAGCATCTGGCAAGGTGCAACCCCTGCCCAAAAGATGAAGGCCTACCACCCCAACCTCTTACTTTTTGCAATAAACTGGATCTGAGCTACAATTGAAACTCCCTCCAGCCTTGTACCAAATCTGTTTCTGAGAAGCACCCGTTAGCCACCTGTATACATTGGACACCCTAACTAGAGATGACACAGTTATATCTGCCCATGTCTTTAAGTTTAGTCAACCTACTGAATGCTCTTCTAGTAGCATTTAAACAAATATAGGTATACCACATCTTCTGTAAATAGGTATGATCATTTGCACAATATTTTCTTGTGAACAATTCTCACAACCATGTAACTGAGTATAATGTATGGTTTGATAATGCATTGTAGTCACATGCTGCAGCATATTCAGTTCAGCAGCATTCCTGGACATACAGAGGGAACATTAGGGCATGAGCAGAAGCACCTGTAGCTATCATCCCTCTATGCTTTTCAGCTGTACAAGATATCTTTCTATAGCTGTTCTGTCCCTGACTGGAGGACAGGAGGCTTTTCTCTGACAGCTAAAACGGGGCCAGGAACATAAGTTGGTCTTGATTTAAGCTTATTTTGCAGCAAAGCATAAACACATTGCAAAGCTTAATTTCTATTCCCCTAGTCCCTGGTACTTGGGCTTCATTTGTGAGATGTTTCCTTTACTGAAAAGATTGACAAAATACACTTTCTCATACTTCTGCCTGGTGATTCATATTATCATTTGCTATTTATAAATCTGATTTTAGTTCTATAAATAATTCTAAAATTTTAAAAGAAAAGGTACCCTGAAACAAAAATATAATGAAGGCAAACAACCAAGGAAAGGATAATTGGATTTTTCTCAGGCTATGCTAATCTGTAGACTATAAATGCTGTCTGGTTACACTTGAATACTGTTAATTTGCATGTAGCTGGGAGCATTGGCATGAACCACTAACATACTAGATCATGACACCTGACACTAAAAGCTCTCTCAGACATCTAGCATTTCATACTGGAATTAGCTGACATGGCATACTTAGACACATAAAACTACACTTTTCCTACAACTATAAATCAAAGGAGATTACTTCTGATAAAGTGTAAAAAAATTAAGTGTGCAAGTATTTGATCAAACGTTCCTAGTAAGCAGAATCTAACTACAAGCTATATATGCAATAGCTGTTTATGCCTCGCTTGGCGAAAACAATCATTCAGACATTGGTATTCAGACAGTAAAGTGCTTGTCAAGATCAAAATGCTAATCATTGCTTGCTGGGAAATTCAGTTGTTCCCAGCTGTAGTGAAAGCAACATGTAGCTAGAAGCAGCTGCAGCATATTATCATTACCTAGTCTTAAGTGAAGTAGGATTTCTACACAAGTGTATCAGCGAATGGTCACCAATGAGTTCCAGAAAATTTAGAGCATGGGACTACAATGCTTGTATTGAACATTAAAAAAAAAAAAATTGGTATCAAAAGGCTCATTATTCCTAAATCACAATGCTACCTTTTCAATCAGCAAAACAAAATGCATTATCTGTGGTTTCCAATAATGCTTTTTTCTTTGAACATGGGATTTGCTCATTGAGTCCAGAATAAGTCATGTTATTCCATTATATTAACACACTATGTTAAGTCATACATACATAAATTCTCACATCTGTTTTCCAAAATAATACCATTTCTGTAAAAAAAAAAAAATAATAAAATTCCTGGGTATTTTTATCTTGCTTATATATTTTGAGAAAGAGCAAAGTTTAAGGATTAAATGAGTAAGAGATATGAAAAAGGGACAAGCCTGGACACAGCCACTGTTTCAGATTTAGCCTGCGATCAGATTTATGTGTAAGGATCCTTCTGTCAGTCCCACTGGTTTTAATAGTTTCACACCACCCCTGGAATCTATTCACAGGGACTTGATTTCAGAATTACAGCCTAGATCATCAGTGCATGCTACAAACAAAACCTGTTACGTACACCCTTTGAGCTACCATACACACTGCAACTAGAACTGGGGTTCTGTATATTGTTATGTCATTACAGGTTAGCCCCTAACTATACTGCATCACTCTATCCTGATCCTGGCAACCCATCAGAAACCAAATGCATGCTATGAAAACATAATAGAAGTCTTTAAAAGCCTTTATAAGATACCACTTTGCAATGTACAATAAAATACTTCACTAAATACTCAAACTCACCCTACAGCTAACTAGACCTACCAAAGATACTACTTCCACCAGCATTTCCTTCTCCGGGGAGCTCAGCAGCTGGCTGTGAGAACTGCAGGGGTTATGTATGCTCATTCTCTAACCAGAGGGAAAAGCTTGCCCTTGTTTGGAAGGACATCATAAACACAGTGTCCCCAAAATACATAATCCTGTATTGAGAACAAGTTGTAAAAAACAAACAACAACAACAACAAAAAACTATACAGAAAGATTCATCACAGACCAAACTCTGGCTTACTGTGTCTCAGGAATGTAATGATAATGCTTCAGTTTGGTCCTAGCTTCTCAGACACACAAAATGTGTTCACTCTGGACACTCTTGATCATGTTTAATCCTCTTAATCTTCTAATATTTTGATCTACTTTCATCTTCCTATGTTATCCTCCTCTCTTGTAATACATCTGATTCCAAGACTGTGTCCATCCCTTAGTCTGATGATTTAGCTCACTGAGTTTTCTATGATCCTTAAGTGAAATAGTAATAACGCTGGATATACTACAAATGTTTCTAACTTTCCATAGTCTGTATTTCTTCAAATTTTGGGAGCTTTTCACATTGTACTGTAACATACTGCACTTATGACAATAATTGTCTACATGGAAGACAGATTACTGATAGCTACAGTGGAAACCAAAACCTGAAAATATAAACATTTCTACTCTTCCAAGATTGAAATACCACTGATATCAGAATAACCTAACAGGCACAGACACACAACTTTGGAGTCCAAAGTTCAATTTCAGGCTCTACAGATCACCTCAATGACTTCAACAAGTCACTCCATTTCTGTTTCTTACTGTTCCTTGTGAAATGAGGATAATCACAGCACTTTAAGATCTGTGGGGCAATATTGCTATGTAGGAACGAAGAGATACAATGCTGATTATTACTATTAATAGCACAGAGACAAGTACCAGCCTCTATCCAACTTCTGCTAAAAACAAAAAACATAAAGGGAATTGTTGATATATATTTGCCAACATGAAGTCCTTGTATTTCTAGACAGGCATTACAATTACATAATTAGAGTAACCAGGAACACAACTGATGTCTGATACCACTGCCACAGTTTTCTAACTCCCCCTCCTTTTTTTTTTCTCCCCGCCCCCTTCTCATTTGAAATATTAAGTGTAATGGCTTTGTACATGAAATCCACTTAATTTCCAGGAACACTATTTACCTACTTGGTTACTTAATATAAAGGACTATTGTTTTAAATAATGGAAAAGATTGCTTTAAGCTGCCCTGTTACTCTAGCTGACAGATTTTATAACATGCTTATTAATTCCTGGCAACAAATAGCTTCTTTGGGACTGCTTTTTATCCAAAGATTCTAGAAGTATTGGAAATGCATCTAGATGAATACTGAAACCAGTTCCACCATTCATGAATAGAAAAATTAAAGCAAAAATATTAAAATAAATTTATTTTTAAATAGTATTTGTATTCATATTGAATTCTGGAATTATAAGAACATACTGCATTAAGTGTGCAAAAATCAAATTAAATTCAATTTTCTGATTAAAAACAGAACTTGACAAATGTTTACTTCAGGGCTATAGTACTGTTTGTTCGTTTACCCATTACTCCTCCCTTTTCAAATGTTAAAAACAGGAGAAAATTACGGGACTGAGATGCAGCAGCCTGGAGGTTCGGCTGTTTGTATTTCTTTCATATGAGTCTTCAGGTACAGATATAAATAAAACCTATACCTCTGTACACCAGGGCTTCAAGAATTCAACTGTGTATCTTGAGTAGTATGTGATATACAAGTCCCAGTGGACTCCACTGAGTAGCAGCATATATATACTCCTCTGTCCCAACACTATATGCTTAATTACCATTTTATATACTGTGTTCCCACTGATCTATTTAAAGACTTCACACTTGCAAAGAAATTTAAGGGAAATCTGTATACAAAAGCCTGTAAAGATCAGGTTCTTAACTTCATTAAAACTTGAACAGAATTTTATTATTATGAATTCCATACATTAATGATATTATCTGCATGAAAGTGTTTTAATCCCAAATATTCAATCCCTGATTTCTGAATGTAAGTTTCAAAACTCCTATAGCAGAGGAGAATATTATTTTTGCACATCTCACAAGAAATTTCACTTAATCAGTTCACTATATGAATTTAGCAATACACACTAATTAGATGCTTTGGATTTACCCCAATGGGTTTCACTGACCCTACGATATCTTGAGCATTATATTTTTCAAATGGATCCCACAATGAAACAAGTCATAACGTCCCTAGGAAAGGCCAAATATCAGCTATTACTCCCATAAAATACATGTCTAGTATACATGATTGAAGTCAAGATCATTCAAATGCAACTTCTGAGGAGAATATCAAGTATATTTTCAAAATCAGTGTTGTATTTTCTTGGGTATTGCACATAAAATTCGAAGACTAAAACTGAAATGTTATTCTGGCAACAAGCAAATTTTTGAATCATGAGATCCTGAGCACTTTTCTGAGATGCGTGAAGAGTAACAAGTTACAGCAGAATTGCTCTGTGTCAACTACTACAAAATTTATAACTCACTCTGTGAAGGTGAAATCACTTGTTTTCCACATCCTCTTTACACAGAGATGCATCCATTTTTTTCCTTAATTTTAAGTTAGCACAGTCATCTCACTGTTTTAGATCAGTGAAACACTTATGACAAAGGAATAAGCAATTCTAACAAACAGGTTTTAAACTAAATTTGAATGCAGCTTTTGACACTGCATACAGTTTCAGACTGTGCAAGCCGCCAAAGTCACTTTAACTTCAGGCAAAGCCTGACTTCGGTACTGGAGATTTCCCAAATGCTACTGCAAAGCAGTAAGACAGAGTTTGTCTGTAGTCCTGATCCTGATTGTAAATAAGCAATACTATTCACAGACTTGAGAACATCAGAGCCATAGACTTGACAAGAACACACCTTATGAATCAATGGCTGTCCTCTGTCCTTTAAGGCAATTAAAATGTATGACAGTGAATTTACTTCTAAGGAATAGCACATGATTTGCAACTGTCATCTTGAAATTATAGAAAAGATCCTTCCCTGCACCCCAGCCACTCGTGTCTAGGACAATCAAAGACAGCACTCAGGAGGATAAATAAAACCCTCAGATGGCTGACACAAATGCTTCTCTTTCTCTCTCTTTCAAACATTTTCCTGCTGAAACACCAGCAAAAAGTAGTTGTGGCTTTGTAACCACTTTTTTTTTTTTTAGTGTCCTTTATGTATGATTCACTCACATAGTATAAACTCTTTCAAAACAACACAAGGAGACAGGACCCTGTTACACAGAGCTGCATTACAATCAGCAGAGAGGTAAACTACAAGCAGTCTTATCCTTTGTAGTAAAAGACAATTTTGGTCACATCTATTTGCCAGAATTAAACCCCAGGTTATGAAAGTTTTAAATGTACACAAAAATATCTTTAAGTGTATGGAAAAAATAAGTGTAAGGCTATCATCAGCCACTGACCCTAACAGAATGAAATACAACATCTACCAAAGGGTAGACATGCTCCCCATATACTTACCACTTCACAAATATGCCTTTACAGCTCACTCACAGAAAAACACTTCCAGAAATAAAGTTGTAGCTATACAAAAACAAGGCAACGGTAGCAATTTTCAGAGTTCAGGAATTTGCAACTTAAACAGACTTGTAACAAAGGCAAACACTATTTGCCTCTGTTGCAGGTTTAGAAATTCAAGGGAAACTAAATACCTTTCTGCAAATAAAAGATCAAGTGCCACCAGATAAGTGAAATACTGGTTTATATTATTCACATGTTCATATCAAGATGTGTTTGAAGTGTAGATGTTAAAAAAAAAGAAAAAAGGCACCTAGCTTCCAACAAAACAAACAGACAAGTATTCAAATACTTGTTAAATAGAATGCTGAAATTAACAGGATTCAGTGGGATCTCTAACTAGCAAATCACATATCATGCCTACCTAAGAAAACTTTTTAGATACCTAATTGCCATTAAGATTCTAATGTTTATTATGTCTGTTTCCAATTCCGTTATTTGTAAAATAGGAACAATAGTATGTCTGTATGTATGGTACTCACTCTTATAGCTGAGAGCGCAAAAATATTTTGGGTAAGATTTTAATTAACTGAACATTAAAAAAATACTGTGCTATTATGTGTCTGTGTGTATGTATATATAATAATAGTTGCTGTAAACAGAAGCAGGCTGACGAATACATTGCATGGTTCAGGACCTTTAGCCTAACTTCCCTGTAGAACCCTTCAGATTTTCAAGAGCTCGAGACAAATGCAGCTTGAAGGAGAGTCAAACTGGTCCTTAGGTGGAGAGATGCACCACTCTTACTCATCTTAATTATGAGGACCCAATATAAAGCTACATAGAGCGCAGTGAATTATCTCTCACCTTGAAAAAAAACCCTGCTTTTTACACCCAAAATATGAAGCCATCATACAAAGTGTCAATTGAAGATAAAATTTTGACATTTTTCTGCATTGTAATCCACGTTTGCTTGTTATTAACACAGGCATTCACAGCTGTTAAACCTGCTTGGATGTAACTTCAGAAGAACCTAGTTGGATATACTTGTTAATGATGCCCTGAAATATTTTTTTATTCAGAAAATGAAATTTTCCATTTACATCACAGCATCGTGTATCCTGCATTCACCATTAAGTCCTCCTTATCAGAAACTGTATCATGTGCCTCTCGGCCTTAAGCCATAAATTTAGATACATTATAATTGCAAGTAAATTCATGTGCCCATCAGAAGACTGGTGCTTTCTGAAAGGGCATCTCTATTTGCACTTCCTCAACTTCTCTTAAAAAAAAGACAGTGACTCTGCAAGAGGGTGACCAAAAGCAGATGAGTGCATGCAAGCTAGTAACATTCTTTACAACTTCTGACTCTTTGTTAGAGACCAAAGGCTCCTGCATTTAAAGAACTGCATACAATGTTTTGGTTTTCAAACATTCTTACTGCTTCATGGTTAAAAAAAAAATAATAAAAAAAACCCCAAGTAAATAAAGATCGCTATAACAAAGCAAGTTCCACATAAACATCCAAAACAGCTACCCTAAAAAAGAGGATGAGTCAGCCTGAGCTGCCAGTCTTCCTTCGTATGCTATTAGATAGTCACTGAAAGCGAACAAAGATNAACAAACAACAGGGAATGAAGGAGAATGAGTTCCTGTTGCAGTACAATGATTTGAACTTATTAGCAGTAAAACATAGGTACACATTATAGTTCAATGTTAATTGCATTTTTATGCATTTACAAGCACATATATAGAGAGAAAAGACAAACAGGGATATTGGATTAAATTCAACAAGATTTTCAACATGACTCATCTCTTCTGCCTTAATACCCCAGAAATTAATTTATCGATGAATTATCTTATAAACATCAAGCTTTAAACTAGCAAATTATTTACAAGATATTTTATACATATAGACATCACCATGAAAGTAAAAAATAATAAAACCATCATATTTTGCACACGGTGCCTGAGTTCCCCAAGTCTATATTTTCTTTTTCTACTGTGTGTTTTGTCTCCTATTTTCACTATAACTTTTTCAGATTGCGCTATGTGATACATGGAAAAAGTATTTTTAATATACATAGAGATAGGCACACAGGTTTTTATATATACGTATACACATATACACACCTATGTATGTAGGTGCATGCATGCATATACACAAACATGGGCAAAATTATTTCCTTTCCTTTTCTCTTGATAAAATGAGTAGAGTTTTTATGTTTTCCAACTGGCACTGAACAAGGCATAGAAAAGGCAAAAAAAAAAAAAAAAAAATCACTGGCAGACGATCTGGTAGATCTATGCCAAAGACGGGTTTGAGCAGGATGAACTCCATGTGCTTCCCACCTTATGACAATATTTATACATAATTTTTTGATAAGCCTTATTTTTGCCCCTGCCATTCCACGTAAAATTCACATTTGTTCATGTGTTTGAACATACCACTGCAATAAAGAAAGTGTTTGAAAAATTCTGAGCAGGATTACTATCCCGCACTGATACTTGTTCATGTTAGACTGTGCCAATGTTATGGAACACTGAATATATTTACTGTGACAAGTGATCTAGTCACAAAGCTAATTCTCTAGGGAATTATGATTTTGCCCATCTGTCCAGGACTAGAAACTAGACTGTATGCTTATGCCACAATATTTCATTTTCCATGTGTTAGTCTGCACATGCTAAAGCTGAATATCTATCACATGCCACAGAGAAAAAAAAACCTGCATGCTGTTCAAAGAATTTCAAAGTTACAGATAAGGAAAACATGCAATATAGCTGCAATCATGACACACAACTCTTGTTACAATTTATTGCCAAGGTTGCGCAGCATACTGTATACTGTAAGTGAGAAGACTTAACAAGGATACTGAATAATAAATTGCAATGTAAATATAAATGTTCTACTGTTCTTAAAACAAAAAACCTAGCTTTTTTATTGCAGTTAATATTTACAGATTTGTAATATATTTCAGTCGGAACTCACCTCAATGTGAATTGAAGACAGGTCTGTTTATGAACATTCAGTTTACTTCCAGTTAGCACATTTGAGGTAACCTAATTTTTCTTTTTTCCCAGCCTGTTTAACCAATGAGCATCTAACAAGTGAAAAAATTCAAATTTTACTTTAACTGACACAAGTTATGGACCTTTCCCTAGCTGCCTTGGGAATCCATCAAGGCGGCAAAACTGTTCCCCCACAACCCACCCAAGTGTACTGAGGGAGCTGGCGGAAGTGGTCACCAAGCCACCTTCCGTCATTTATCAACCCTCCTGGGTAACTGGGGAGGTTCCCGTGGACTGCAGGTTAGCAAACGTGATGCCCACCTACAAGAAGGGTCAGGAGGAGGATCTGGGGAACCACAGGCCTGCCTGTCTGACCTCGGTGCCAGGTAAAGTTATGGAGCAGATCATCTTGAGTGCCATCATGGGGTACATGCAGGACAACCAGGTCATCAGGTCCAGTCAGCCTGGGTTTATGAAAGTCAAGTCCCGCTTGACTAACCTGGTCTCCTTCTATGACAAGGTGACCCACTTAGTGGATGAGGGAAAGGTTGTGGATGTTGTCTACCCGGACTGTAGTAAAGCCTTTGACACAGTTTCCCATAGCATTGTCCTGAAGAAACTGGCTGCTCACAGTTTGGATGGGCGTAAACTTTGCTGGATAAAAAAAATGGCTGGATGACCAGGCCCAAAGAGTTGTGGTGAATGGAGTTAAATCCAATTGGCGGCCAGTCACAAGTGGTGTTCCCCAGGTCTCAGTGTTGGGGCCAGTTCTCTTTAATATCTTTATCAACTACCTGGAAGAGGGGATCGAGTGCACTCTCAGTTTGCAGATGACACCAAGTTGGGTGGGAGTCTTGATCTGCTTGAGGGCAGAAAGGCTCTACAGAGGGATCCCTCTACAGAGGGATCTGCAGAGGCCAAGGCCAAGGGTATGAGGTTCAACAAGGCCAAGTGCCGAGTCCTGCGCTTGGGTCACACCAACTCCATGCAGCGCTACAGGCTTGGGAAGGAATGGCTGGAAAGCTGCCCAGCAGAAAAGGACCTGGGGGTGTTGGTGGACAGCCAGGTAAATATATGAGCTAGCACTGTGCCCAGGTGGCCAAGAAGGCCAACAGCATCCTGGCCTGTATCAGGAAGAGTGTGGCCAGCAGGACTAGGGAAGTGAACATCCCCCTGTACTTGGCACTGGTGAGGCCTCACCTTGAATACTGTGTCCAGTTTTGGGCCCCTCAGTACAAGAAAGACGTTGAGATTCTGGAGTTTTTCCAGAGAAAGACAATGAAGCTGGTGAGGGGTCTAGAGCACAAGTCCTACAAGGAGTGGCTGAGGGAACTGGTGTTGTTCAGCCTGGAGAAAAGGAGGCTCAGGGGAGACCTTATCGCTCTCTACAGCTACCTGAAAGCAGGTTATAGAGAGGTGGGGGTCGGTCTCTTCTCCCAAGCAACAAGCTATAGGACAAGAGGAAACGGCCTCAAGTTGCTCCAGGGGAGGTTTAGATTGGTATTAGGAGAAATTTCTTCATCGAAAGGGTTATCAAACATTGGAACGGGCTGCCCAGGGAAGTGGTGGAGTCACCATCCCTGGTGGTTCTTAAAAGATGGGTAGACGTGGTGCTTAGGGACGCAGTATCTTGGCAGTGCTAGGTTAATGGGTGGACGTGATGATCTTAAACGTTTTTTGCAACCAAAACAATTCTATGATTCTATGGTTCTAACCCGTCTGGAACCAATTCCAAACAAATGATTAAATTATATGAGATATCACAAGCTAGGTTAAACTTGACAGGATAATTTGCAGAGCACATGAAAACATTCTTGATATAAGAAATAAAAAAAAAAAAGATTCACTGCAAGCAGAGTAACTGTTGTATGCTTTGCACTTAACACATGTAACCTTAGAATCACATGCACATTAATATTCAAACAATGGGGCTTACAAATATCTGAGGCCTTAAACATCCTGCAGTGTTTCTGAGGCCTCACTAGGGATGTATACCCTTGGTATCAAGGTTATGAACATACTGCTAATAGAACAAAACAGGATTATCTTGCTCATGCTCTTCCCATCAGACAAATATACACACAGGCATACACGTAATCCTTGCAAAATTGTCTAGCTCCTGTATCAGCTAATTTAACTTTCCCTAAATCTCAAACATTACCTAGCAGCAAGGAAACCAATAGATTTGTCTGGCATTGTTGTGTTCATCTCTACATTTCTAAAATAAGTTTTCATATTCCTAAGCATGAAGAAAAATATGAATATTATTCCCCCAAATTCCGGTCCATTAGTATTTTATTGTGAAGGTAAATACTGAATCCTCTAACAGTCCAAAAGTGCTTCAAGTAATTCAATTTTGAAGTCCTAATAATATATGTAGGAGCATTTTACCTGTAGTAGCAGTAATATTGATCTCACACCATTAAGGTTTGCAGCATTTTTAAAACCCATTACCTTCCTGCATATTAGCTCTCACTAGCAGAAAGGACATCACTTTTGCTGTTAACTTCTGGAAGACAGCAACACAAAAAGGTAATTCTACCTGCTACAGTGTCTGACTGACTGCTTGATAACATCAATCAATAAGCAAAATCACTTTCTTACAGTTATCATAAAACAAGATGTGTGTTACAAATTCAAATACAAAAGTTATATTTCTGTATTCAAAATATTAATAAGCCTTAAAAGACTTAATCATACATTTACTAACATATACTTAATGAATATCAGTAGATACACTAATCCACTACTTTTCAGACTTTATAAAGTAACAGTGGCTGGATGACACCAGAACGGATTTACAACATTGATGGCCAGTGTGTACAGCAGGTCATCACAGACACTACTGAATCATAAAAGAAAGACCTGTCAAGTTTCAGATAAAGCTGGCACTTGATGATGATAAATTATTTACTAAGTGCTCTTGTTGAACCATTAGGGAAATCCTTTCTTCTTCCTTTACCATCCATTCAACTCAAGAGAACACTACAGGCTTATTTCAAAACAACATAGAGCAAAAGAATGCACATTTTCAGAACAACAAACAATAATGGAAGTCAATAGGAGAATACCAGCTAGGGACAATCCTGAGTTAAAAATCTGAAAGTGTTGGGATTTTCATCAGCAATATCAACGTTGTTCTGAATAATGTATCTTGTGAAAGGTTATAATTAGGTTAGCAAGGGGACTGCATGGGTGTAAAAGTAGTGAGAATATATATGTAAAAAAAGTAAGTTTAGAGGCATTTCTGCACCTCTGGCATCAATGTTTTTCCTCTGAATTCTTATGATTTCCTAGGAATGCCAGAAGAAAAGCAGACCTACCTTAGTTCCCAAAGTTTAAAAATGGTTAGGCCAGAAATAATTTGGGAATAGTCAGCATTGCTCTCTTATACCATTGAATTTTCAGCCCTGCCTAACCATTCTTCAAGAACAGTCTTGTTCTACCCTACCAGCTTGCTACTGAAGTCTGAGCTGTGCATGGAGTTACCTAAAGATTTCAAGATCCCCAAGAAATTCAACTCCGCTTTCAGTTTGTCTGGGTATACAGCTGAAACACAAACAATTCAACTGTGAAACAACAGGTTTCTAGGTTCACAAAACATCTCTAGCAGTAACCTCAGAAGATTTTGGACACACTTAGTTCAAGCCCCTTATCAAAAGTTGGTATTAACAGAAATATTTAATCAAAGAGTTACATAGGATTTGCCCAAATACAGAAGATGGAGAGGGACTTTCAGAAGGGCGTGTAGTGATAGGACAAGGGGTGATGGTTTCAAACTGGAAGAGGGTAGATTTAGAATAGATATTGGGAAGAAATTTTTGACTCTGAGGGTGGTAAGGCACTGGAACAAATTGCCCAGGGAAGCTGTGGCTGCCCCATCCCTGGAGGTGCTCAAGGCCAGGTTGGACGGGGCTTTGAGCAACCTGGTCTAGTATAAGGTGTCCCTGCCCATGGCAAAGGGGTTGGAACTGGATGATCTTTAACGTCCCTTCCAACCTAAGCCATTCTATGATTTCGAAAGTGAATTAGTAGTTTGTTATTCTTCAAAGGCAAAAATCAGTTTTAAATAGGCTACAAATTCCACTCACTATAGTAAAACTACCACACCTCAAAATCGCAGCACTAAACTTTTAAGCTACTTTGGGATAGAATACAATCTAATCTACTAAAAACTGAAATATCTTGAAAGCAACAGCTATATAGCATACAGTATCCATTAGTGCATTAATACTAAATGAACCCACTACATTGTTTCCATCTAATATAAATGTTGATAATAGGGTGCTAAGGAATCAGTAATTTTCAAACGTCAAGAGAAAAAAAACCAATATCCATAATCTTTCACAATAATTTACATCTTAAAATAGATCAGTGATTCCATACATTCTGTGTATAGATTTCTAGGCATTCCATTTTTAAATTAGACCAGGAAAGAATACAGTCTCACCTACAAAATTCCCAAGTAATAAAAGCCTATAAAAACCAAAAACATACAAATAAAAAAACCCCACAGAGACAACTTCAGATGGGGCAAATCTGTTATTCCATTAAAGTCACTGAACCTAAGGAAACTTACAGAAATATAAGATTTTTCTCTGAACAACTTCATGCCTATAATATCTATATGCAGATAGTTGTTTGATCTCTAAGTATTAAAATATACACATTATTTACACCATGTTTTTAACAAACAACTGAATCTAAAAAATACAGCTTGAGGAGTAAACTTCAGTTATTAAAAATCACATATTAGCCCTGTTCATTCTAAACTTTGAAGCCCTGTAAGAAAGAGATTTTAATATGTACTTGTTGACATTGCCTAGGTACTTTGTCATGATAAATAACAATAATAATAATGATTCTTGTATACAGTCAGCTGAAGCAAGACTTTAGAAAACTTTAGTCCCTTAAAAATACACTTACAAAAATAAACATGTATGCACATCAACCCATTATTAATAACCTCTTTAAAAGGTGCAAAGTTTAAAAACTGATTTTTATATGTATAACAATTACATACAGAACTATTTTTCCCATTATGTTTTAGCATGCTGTAAGATTGCACCTAGTGCCATAATGACCCTAGAAGACATTCTTAGGTACTTGCTGAGGGACTGCTACCTTGTTTGGAATACCAGAATTCACAGTACAGGTGCACTTTTCACCCTAACATCCACTGAGACCTAGCAGCACCATGTAACAGTTACGATCTTATCCTAAATGATCAGTAACTCTGTTGTTTTCTAGAACTGTCTATCTATTCATAAAATGCCTGCCTTACTCTGCTCTGCTGAAGGTACAGCATGTGACCCCTGGGAAAGATCTTCCGGTCTAATGCACCAGCCCATACTGCAGCTCGCATCCAAGCGATGCAAGGTCTTCAAAGAGATTAAAAAACACAGTAAGAGCTCTTATTTTTAAAGTTCAGTCATAACTGAGCTCCTTAAGAAAAGAACAGAAGTATTACAGATACAAGAAGCTCAGTTTTCATCCATTATCATCATAGGAAAAAATACATGTCATTTCTGGTGCTTACTCTAAACAGACTGAAAATCCTCAGAGAAAAAGTGTGTTCTTTCACAAGATCAGGAGTTACAGGAGCTCAGGCCTTACAGAGAACCTGATCCAAAGTCTTCTGTTGATGAATGTAGGCTTCAATGACTTTTCCATCATGTTAGCCCATAATAAATATCACCTTCTATGAAAAAGACTTAGGTTACTAGACATGCTTAAGTATAAAAATCAAAGCTCACTTGCACCAAAGGGATTACTTTCTTTCGACTCCCTCAGAGGTCAAAGACATTTTTAGCTTTAACAACAAGGTACTATGATTATCTAGTTCATTAAATGCATAGGGGATTTTTTTTTTTAAATAATTAACATACCTGAAGTTTGATATGATTTCTAGCATCTAATTTACACGGTAAGATGTTTGTGTTTTGAATTTCTGAATTGCTTCTGTGTGAGAGGTAGACTTTGATAAGTTTTTAATTAAACTGATAATATCACTTTAAAAGCTAAAACACCTAGAGTATAAAGGACACAAGTAATAACAGATTTTATAAGGCTTAGCTGCTTTATAAAGCTTGCTTGCTTTGTGGAAGAAACTGCTTTTGTGGAAATGTGTATTTGCCATCTGATTGCTTCTGAAGAACATTTAAAGAAGGTTAGACACCTCTGGCTTTAAGAAGTATTGTGTATTAACGTTCCAACAATGCAGTTTTGTTCTGTATTTCAAAATGGGAGGGCTGTAAACCTTTCCTACTGAATTAAATAGCTCTGCATTTCATGCTCTCTGCTCCTCTCAGGAAGTGAGTTTTGCCTGTGTGTTAGAATCTATACTATAAAATGACATTTCTCGTTAATTGCATTGTACTTGTAGTTTAAGTACTAAAATTATACCAAAAATATAGCTAACATCCTAAGAGAAGGCCACCTTTTAAACAGGTGAGTTCCAATCTGGCTCACAAACGCTGAAATTACGCAGCACATCATCTGTGGAATGTTTTACATGCAACTAAGGAAGGAAGCAACCAAGCAGTTTTCAAAGACACAAAGGCTTGTAACTGGGGATAAAGTATCTCCAACAGAGCTGAACATTCTGGGCTTTTGAACACCTCTGGCAAAGTGACCAAATAACTACAAAGGTTAAAATCCGGCAAGACTCTGGCAAGTCTACCTACGTGGAAATTTACTAAATTATACAGTAGAACTATTTCCTATATGGGAATGGATATCAACCTAAATTAGTAAAATCCCAGAATCAAGGCTTCAGCTGCCACACTAATGATTTTTTAGAATTCCATCAAATTCTCTTCACTGAAGAGACTATAGAAAACCTCAGCTGGCATAGAAAAGCAGATCCATCAAAAGGCACATAGCTGAACATTTTGCCCAAAGTCTCCACATCTTTACCTGATTGACAGAAAAGCTGATTCTTATCAGGTACACTAGAAGTTAGACTACTGTTACAACTGACTAAATGCTTCCCAAGCTGAACATCAGACAGCAGTAGCAGGAGACACAGAACTTGGGTCAAAGTCAGGCTGTTTGAATTGGAGCCATATACCTGTTCTTTAATCCAGTCTCAAATCTGCATGGTTTACCCCAGAAAGTACACTGACATCAACATGATTCTAAGCAGGGACAAAGTGCTAAATTTTTAAGTGAGCCATAGCATAGAAAAGATGAATACTGCAATTCTGTCCTTGCTTGAACGAAATACTGAAGGAAGCCTTCCCAATGTTCTTTTAAACCAAGATTTAACCACTTGCCAAGCATGACTTTGATCTCACAGTACTGTATGATCAACACAATGAGAATCTGACAGAAGGGCAAGACCATACTGTTTGTTATATACCTAGAAAGCAAATCACTATTGTTTTTGTATTTTCCCTTGGATCCCTGTTTTTATGGCAGATTTCCACTACCTTTGCATTTCAGAGGAAGTATCCTATGACTAAACAACTGAGTGCTTGATTTTATAGGTAAAGAAAGTAATTTATTTTGAAGTCCTGTCATTTCTTAAGGAGCACTACATTGATAAATTAAGAAATCCAAAATTATAATTAAGAACTGGTTCGAAAGGTACTTCACCAAATACGTGTGTATTTTCAAAAAAATCTTTCCGCGGGATAAACCTATTCATTCTGATCTCAAACAAGAAAATTAGTCCGATATATTACCAGTAACAAAAACGCAAGGTGAATTCCAAACAAACAATTTCACAGAAGCGGATTCAATGCATATTATTTTAGTTTCAGTTATGCTATTTTTCCTCCTGAGAATTTGTATAACATGATGTCTTGGTTTAATCCCAGCCGGCAACTAAACACCACGCAGCTGCTCTCTCACTCCTCTCCCCCCAACTCCTCCCCACAGTGGGATGGGGAGGAGAATCAGGAAAAAAGTAAAACTCCTGGGTTGAGATAAAGACAGTATAATAGGACATCAAAGGAAGAGAAAATATTATTATTAATAATATTATTATTGATAATATTATTATTAATAAAAGAATGTACAAAATGAGTGGTGCACAGTGCAATTGCTCACCACCCGCTGACCAATGCCAAGCCTGCCCCCAAGCAGCAATCACAACCCCCCGGCCAACTCCTCCCAGTTTATATACTGAGCATGATGACATATGTTATAGAATATCCCTTTGGCCAGTTCGGGTCAGCTCTCCCAGCTTCTTGTGCACCTCCTTGCTGGCAGAGCATGGGAAGCTGAGAAGTCCTTGACTTCACATAAGCACTACTTAGCAACAACTAAAACATCAGCACTATATCAACGNATACTAAATCCAAAACACAGCACTATATCAACTACTAGGAAGGAAATTAACTCTATCCCAGCCAAATCCAGGACACATGATTGTTAACTGGAAGAGTCTTAAAAACATCCCTGCACACATTTTTCTTGCTCCACATCAAACCAAAAATTAAATCTTTTTTCTTTCTTCTGATGAAACAAGTGCAGCCCATATAAGCTCTGGAGTCAATTCTCTTGCTCTGTATTTGAGTATCAAGGCTACCATACAACAGGTATCTTATTTAACTTCAACCTACATATGAAAAATTTTCTGTAAAACTAAGGCAAACTCAGCAATAGCTCTCCACTTGTATTTAGCTTTGAAATCTGCTATTTCTATTTCAGACTGCGAGAAGTGCTTATGTGCTTTAAAACTCATCTAGCTTTTCCACCTCTAACACCTGGTCCAATAAAAGTTATTACAAGCCTTGGTCTCTTCTACTTTCTTAGACCATCATGCCAATAGCAAAGTTCCATCCTATACAGACCTTCAAAATTATTTTAAAATGTTCATTCTCTGAAAGAATCAACTTTAAATTTCACTCATCAGATCATTACCAGCAAGTAGAAGGCAAATGGCTTTGTACTCTTCTTCATCTGGTACAGAGACAGGGAAATTTTCTCACTAATATTGTTGAAATTTTTAAGAATTTGGCTACCTTTCCCCCACTCTCAAGGGAAATACTCATCTGAAATAAGATACCTGAGGTGCACATGCCACACGGTCTTTTCATGGTCATAGCCGAGAAATAGTTTGCTGTGTATTTTACCATGTTTTTTTAAAAATGTTTTGTTTCCCTTAACTATTGAAAGGGATTCATACTGCANGTCTACCTCGCCAAACAGCTTGGTATCATAAGTGATAACATAAGTGATATCATAAGATCATAAGTGATCAGTGATAACATCTAATATTGCTAAACACTGAAGTAATATACCTCTGTATTTGACGTTACCAGATTTGAAAAACTGAGTAAAAATGGAATGGGTGGGACTTGTATTTATTGGTCATTGAATATACATGTATATTTATAGTATATGTTCTTTTAAAAAGTGTGAGTGAGCCACAAATAAGATGTCTGCCTTATTTATCATACCTAGCATCTGTGCTAGGGATGTATGCAGGTAGACATTGTTTCATTTTATTTCCAGAAATTGGCAGTCTTCAGCATTTCTTTCAATGAACAAAAGTTAAGAGTTCCCAAGCTTTATCTCCAGGCTCTGACTAACTAGACAGTATTGCAATTAGTACATTCTCTTATACAGAGTACTAACACATCAGCACAGAAATACCCCTGGATTTAATATATTTAGGCAGCACCATATAATATTCTGATGACATACGAAAATATATGAAACAAATGCTTCTCACAATGCTCACCTGGAGAGGTCCACATAAAATCTAATTTTTTCATATAGGAGGACTGTATCTAAATGCTAAGCAACCAAGGCTCAAATTCTCAGATGAACTAATTACTCTAACAGTCTTTAGACTGCTAAAACATAGCAAATGCTGCAGGTGACAGGCCAAAAATGGAACTCTAAATCTGCCAAAACTTTGGCAAGTTTTAATCTGTTCTCATTTTTTCTTTTTCATAAAACAAAGTTCTATGATAAGAAAGTCAGAGAGAGGCTACAGAAAGCAACTCTCCAAACAAACATAGGAAACCAAACATACTTCAAAAGACTGGCATGGTAATTTAGCTGTTGGACTCCCATTAACTTCCAACTAAGAGTGGAAGTGTACAAGCAAAATTCTTCATGCTGCTTTCAAAATGTAAGAGTAGGTGTACCCGTATTCACAATGGAGCTGCAAATGTTTTAGATGTCAAGGTTTCCCCACCCCTAGCCTTTTTTTTTTTTTTTTTTAAAAAAAAAAGTGTTCTTGGAGCCTGAAAAGTATGCTAGGAAACAGTTGAACTGGTATTGAAAAAAATGCTACAAATGTATTCATAATTCAAACTATTTCTGTACTACATATAATATATACTGTGGAAGCTTTAAGTTGGTCTTGTTTTATTTAACTTTATTTTCTGCTTTCAGTAACAAGCCTGATCCAAATCACAGAGGATAACTGAATGGAGATTCTTAAAGGACTGTTGCTGTGAGATATTCAGCCAAATTCTCCCAGCACTGCAGATGTGGATTGTTCAGACAAACACAAAGAAATTGATGTAATAATCTGAAGTTTCAAATATATAAAAAAAGGCAAGTTGTTGAACTATGTTTTCTGTCAGTGTACTACAGTGCATCATGGTACATAAGGATATGACTACCCTCATATATAAACATTTTAAAATAAAAATGGAACCCTATGTCCAAGGTTATAGTTACCATAATATTATCAAACTACTACTTCTACTTTGATTTCCTACGATCAGCTACTCAATTTACATCTTACACTCTCCCAAGATGCTTGCTATAGCTGAGGTTGTTTCATACACTGTTTGCAAAGACTAGCAGGATTTCTTTTTTCCTAGTGCTTGCTTAAAAATTCCCAAGAAAGTAGATTGAGGCAATCTGCAAAGCAAGATAGTCAAGAATTGTTTCTTTTCTTTTTTTTTTTCTTAAATCTCAGATAGCATTGACAATCAATTTTTTACCCTTCAGGAAAAAGGCAGTTGCCTTAGTAACAGAAAGCAAATGACAAACTAACCAACAAATACGTTTTAATGAACTATTTATTTTAAAACAAAAGGTTTTTTAATCTGTACTTACGCTACTACAGAATGTAAAACCACTAAATGCATGCTGAGTGATTATGCATATGGCAGAAAGAATCTGTCATAGCCAGAAACTCCTGAACTGTGAACCCTAATCTTAAACCAAGTTTCATGAAAGTCTAAGATAGTACACTGCTGAAAAGTTTCTCTTGTTCACAAGTGTGGATCTGAATACATCATGAATTTAAGATTTCTGTCCTCATTTGTAACCTCAACAATCAGTTTTAAGTTAAGAAATCTATTGCCAGCAATTTTTCCATATTTTACCAAGGCATCCGATCTTCAGAAACACTGGGTATTTGTTACATATCACTTGAAATATTGCTATGCATCCCTACAAAAATGGACACAGTAACATGAAATTCATCCAGACACATCCAAATATCACAGAAGAACCCACAAAACAGACTCCTTTACATTAAAACATTAGAATTGTGGCAAAGGTACCACAGTTTTCCATGGCTCTCTATACTATTAAGATCTTCTTCTAAGGGACTAATGTTAACAAAGCTGTGAAGACTCCCAGAAAAAAAGTACACATTTTATAAATTCAGGGGGCATTTTGTGCATTTTCTGTTTTAGCAGGCTTTTCATATTCCTATCAATGGAGACAATGGCATAGTACATTTAGAAATGCCTGAGGAGAAATAATTAGTTGTCTAACATTACACAAGAAACTTACCTGCCGCACTTTACCCCTACATGAATGTGTGTGGAAAGGTAAATCATGGAGGGATTCAGAGACACTAAGATAATGGTTTAGAACTGTGATTCTTATATAAAACAGACAAGTATTACTACAAACTAGTAAGGTAGAAAAAACACACCACAAAAAAAAAGAAGACAAGGAAGGGAGCATGGACCACACAAAAGGTTCCTCCACACATCCATTAGAACTCTCCTTTCCTTCCACAGTAACATTATAAAACATCTAAAACTGAGCAAACTCTTTTTCTGTAATACTTTACATTACCTAGAGCTGGAAAAAGAACCATGACTTGGTTAGAAGGCGGTATGTAGCATATGGGATAGTTAAACACAAACCATTTCAAATACATAAATGTGGGCGATACTTCTGTCCTGTGGATGAGTTACATGAGACTTCTATGCAAAGCTAAGAATTCTCAAGACACCTTCTGATGTGGATGAACACCAAACAGGGATCAAGGATACACACAAGAGGCTCTCCAGGACTTTTCATGTAAGAAAAATAATCCTTAGCTGGGTTGGGGTTTTTGCATTGCTTGTAGTTTTGGATTTTTTTTTCGGAAGTCAGGTAACTCCTAAGGATCCCAACATCCCTTCCTTTACATGCTTCTGTGCATAAAGCCCTTCCCCAAGTCACTCACTTCTGACAACCCCATCATGCCAATAATCCATACCTACTAATGAGACACCAAGAACAGTGTAATAAAAACTAGATGTTGTTTTGGTAGGACATTTCTTTCCCTACCAGCACATATTTTTCAATATATGATACAATATAGAGTACAGTATACTTGACTGCCAGTATTTTTGTCCAGACTACGTATTTATAACTTTCAGAGTTACTGTACTATTCATTAGATGCTTGACTGTGCCAAACTACAGTAAAAGTGATCTTAACCATGCAGCAGCATTATTAATGTATGGCATTTCAACTTGTTCAATTTTTTTAATCAGTTTGATGTACAGTGCATTCTTACAGTTCAGTAAATTATTACCTAAATAATTTATTTATGGGCAACAAAAATTTGTGTCTGCCTGTCTGTCTAAGAGCTGTTTGTAAGGCTGTAGGGCCTTTTTTTTTTTTTTTTTTAAATGTCAGTCTCAAATAAATGACAGACTGACAGTCATGCGAGTTTCACAGAAAATAGGACAGATGGACAGATTATTAAAAACATTCTTAAGGGAGAAAAGGATAGAAGAAAATCTACCTAAGAGAGTCCACAAGAAAAGCTTCTGTACAAGGGTACTCATAATTAAGTATTTGGCAATTCTGCAAAACAAACCCTTAGAACTCTTCTAGAATTAATGTTTGTAGGATTATTTGCAAGGATTTTTATCTTCATTACAAGAATGCAGTAATGTAACTGCTGAGTATATTAAAAGAGATGAATAGATGTGTTTTGATATGTATCTTGACCTAGGGTTATAAAAATACAAATTTAGTGGTAAGTACAGCCTGCAAAAAAGGACTGATGTTTACAGTGGTAATACTCCAGGAGTAAGTTTTTGAGGCTTAGGATTTAGATTTCAATAAAATTCTCTTTTTATTGCCCTCCTCTGGGAAATTAAATATGCTTTCATGCTTTAGAAGCTTCAGTAACAATCAGCTAATGCAAACACCTAAAGTTGGATCAACTGACTTCATCACTGAAGCTCCAGAGCCTACCTACAACCTGTTACATCTTCGCTGACAGCCTTGGAGAGACACTTAGTAGACATGAATTTGTCTGAAGGTCAGGCAGTCTGCCTACACACCATGGGGACTGTGACTACCCAAATTACCTTAACTCCTGTGCCATTCATCAGCTCACCAAGTTAAAACTAGATATGGCAATAAAATTGTCCAGTGATCACGGCTTCCACTTATTTATGACAATTTCATTTTGCAAACATAAACCTTATACAGATGGTAGATATCAAGTTCATCATTCACTTCTCATACATCAGACCTGAAGGACAGCTCTACTTGAAAAGGCCCTACTTTTTTCCCCTGAATAAATATAGGGAGAAAACCTCCAAACCTCAAAGTGAAACAGAAGAGTTACTCCATTCCAATCCCCAAAAATCCAGTGATTCCTTTGCAGAAATCTCTCTAATCGTTATACTGAAATGTAATCATCTGTAAGACCAGACTTGTCAGAAATCTATTGAACAAAGTTGAAAGCAAGAACCTGCCTCCATAATCCAAGCTGCATTAGGTCTGCGCTGAGTCCCAAAGGGGATAATTAGGTTTGCAAGTCTAATCATCCACTGTAATAGAACAGACTTTGTTCTCACCAAGCAGGCCTTGTTTCAGTTCACCATCTGAGAAATGGGAATATCTGATGTCAATGATCAATTGACCTAAAGAAAACATTTTGCACTTCAAGAACTTCAGAGGTTTTGAAAACAAAGAGTTCCCCTCCCCTCGCCCTATACCAAATACAGATATTTGTTAAGAATATTTAAGATTGGCTATTTGAATCCTAATTATTCAAATGCATCACACAACCAATTACAGATATAAAGTATAGATCACACAGCCTCTCCTTATGCAGTATGTAAACAGAATTTTGTATAGCTAGATTTGCTGTAAGATTCAATTTAAACTGTATGTAAATTCTAGTCTACAGTTGTCAGGTCAAAAATTGAACAAGTCTATAAACGTTTATGCTACCACCTCACAGTCTGACCAGGTTTAGTTGGAATGCCAGTAAAAAACAGGAAAACATTTTAATTAAATGCAAGATTTCTCTCTTGGCCAAGTCACCAATACTTCTGCAGCAGAACATCTGCTGGACAGAAACACATGCATATGCACTTTGCTTGGTGCAAATGATTTGCTGCACAAATTATCTGTACATAAGCAGTAAGTCCAACATGTCCCATGCATTTCGTTTTGCAATGTGTGCACAATAGATCTAACAAATTCAGAAAGCATAGAGTTCTTGTGCTCAGTCTGAAGCTGGGAACTGGATTCCTGAGCGTCTATCAGTTTAGCTGGAAATGTTGCTCACTATACAAATCCCTGAAAACTCTAGATACTCCTTGAACACCAGATCTGAAAGAAAAAGATCAGCTGCTTGTGGAATTCATTCACAGTATCGATGGGGACAAGAATTTGTCACTACATGGTGTGAGTATTTTATTAATCAGTCATGATTACTGTTCCCTAAATGAATTGAATTCTTTTCTAATGAATCTGGTCCACAAAATCTATAGCAAAAAGCCCGACCTGGAAGTAACTGTTCCTCAAAGTTGTTCTATATAAATGGTTTCTCTATTTCTTTAAGCAAGTTGTTGATTGCTGTAAGAAACATACTGTATATTGATTTTACAGCAATTCTTTGAAAGCAATGTGTTCTTAAAAGAACAACTTCCGCCACCCTTTTATAAATGAGAATATGTATATCTACCTAAAAAAATTCTTTCTGTCATGAAATGAAAATTAAAAAAAAATTGAAAGATTGTTTGTAATGCATTATTAACCACTCCTAAATTTCTGCACTTGCACTACAATGGATTTATACTAAATACCCAAAAAGAGGGGAACCCACACATCATGTGCAGAATAGGCCTTCAATAAAGAGCAGGAAAGCAATGACCTGAAGTTTGGGCGTGTTTTTTCCTTCTGAATTCTTAATGGCATGTTTTCTCCCAACGCAGCAGTTTCAACACAGCTACTATTCAACAATGGCACACATCAAGAGTCACTAGTAGATATTTTAAGCCAGCTCAGGTTTCACATTGTGCAATAAAATTCTTTAAATGGTATTGTGATAATAGACATTAATATAGAAAAGTCCCATTTTAATTTTAAGACTCCAGAGAATTAGTGTTGGTTTTTTTTTTTATTTAAACAATAAAAGTCAGCTCCTGCCCTACCGATAACAAAACACATCATTGAGACAGATCTGTCTCCATATTTGAAGTCTCTGCATTCTAGACCTCTTTTCCTGAGAAACATGATCTTTACCCAAACTGATTTTCTTGCAACAAGGGGTGTAATTCACAAAACAGAAATCAAGACCTCAATCTAAAAGCATGACAATAGTAAGATGAATTTGGAAAGAGAATGCAGTTCACACTGCAAATTCTAGATCTAATGCTAAGATCTGCATCATTCTGGCATCTGGCTCTGCTACTTTTTTTAATTGCATCACCTTGCTAAATTTGGGTAGAAGTTTCAATTTTCTTAGCCAATTCAGAAAACCTAGCGATTACAGAACCCATTATCTGCTTTTTCACCGAGATGTCTTTTGCCTACTTATAGTATTTTAGACTGGTAGTAACACTGGAAGTTGATTGTGGCAAATAACTGCTACTATGCATTATCAAACAAAACCCAAAGTAATCTACAAAAATGTTTAGAAATTCCCTGCTGGTTCTGAACAACCTGACATACTCTGTAACTCATTATTTCTTAGTCTAAGAAATAATTATGTACCCAGTGGATCCTACCCTACTTTCAGCTACCTCTAACCCACAAGTCTGACAGCACTTCCCAGTTCTTCAGTGTGTGCACAGCTGGCTGACTTTATGTGCCAGACTCTTTGCTTTATAACCTGGTTCCCCTGAGGTAGGAGACCGCACACACAGGCCAGAATGAGTCACGACAGGTCCATAAACTAGACAAGAAGGGGCCAAAAAAACCAGTGAACATTACACAACACACCTTCCGTGTACTTTAAATAGGATAGTACTGCAGTGAAGTGCAGTCTCAAGAGAGCACTAAAAAAAAATAAATCATAATTGAAAGGATATGTAAATTGTGTAGTTACTAAATCAGATTCCCTTGCCATAACATATCACCTCGGTAGTGTCATTATATATTCCCAAACTATGTCAGTCACAAAGTTACTAAGCAAAATTAAACTTCATTCACAACTGATACACTAAGATCAGGTTGCTTGACTGAAGAATTCTGAAAAGTAGCCAGACTACAGACAACAAACCAAACCTTTGTTTCTCAGATTAGGACATTTCCAAAACAACACAAAGGTAACCAACATTTTCTCATCAATCAGTTTCAACACATGGATAGCCATCAATTCTCTTCTTCCAGTGACTTTCTTAATGGCAAAGGTAGGCACAAAGTATACAAACATGTACATGAGTGTCAACAAACCAAACTTGCATATGGGCTTGTGGCTTCTGTATCATATGTTTTTTCCATTGCTAGGGGCATGAAGTCTACAATCTGTTCATACAATAGTGACTCTGCAGTTTTAAGTACTAAAATCCATTTTGAAACTGGGATTAGGTCAAACTAGGCTGTATCTCCTAGCCAATACCAGAATCCCTTATAAATTATACATATCAGCACATCTACATTACTAATTCAGAAACAATGAAAACATTTCTCAAAAATTCCAATGATAACAGTGAAGTCCTCAAATTCTACAGCATTTACTCAGAGGAAAGTTCATCACTCCTCCCTCAATAACCTAAAAAGGATTACTTCTGCCAACAAGGCCATTCCTCTCTACAATCAGAACACATTTTTTAAGAAGCCAACCAATCAGCACAGAAAGATTTTTTCAGTACATTATTTCTTCCATCACCACTGTCTAAAATTCAAATGCCACCTCCTTCCCATTTTACTAAACTCATAATCAAAAGCAAACTTTTTGTCAGAACATATCAGAGAGCCCACACTGTAGAAACATAAAATGTGCTAACACATCTACCATCAAAATAAATAGCATAAGAAAAATAAACATTTTCAGATCCTTCATTTTAGAGCTGAATATACTTCATTTGTCCTACCAAACATCCTCAGGTGAAAATAAAGAGCTCTACGCTACACAGTTCATTGGAGGGGGGGAATCGCACTTGCCAGGGGACCTACCGGAAAAAGTCACTCAACTCTGGAAGTCTCTCTCTCTTCCAAATACTGTAATTGTAATTTGGATACCAAAACCACTGACTCAATAGAAAGGACAGTGATACTTCAGGACCATAAAATTGTAAAGCAACTGTGATTGTACCCTTTTCTAACTAGTAAATGAATGTTATTAGTATTTCCTTACCTACTGCATCCCTTGAGGCAGGTCCCCACTTCCTGGATTGGTGATGCTGATTCAACAACTCCTCAACTGCAGCAAGCTTTGCCCATTACTCTCTGGGTCCATAGGCAGCTCCTCTTGAACTGTCTTTGGCCTGGCTGGCTGCGTCTCCCTGTCTGCATAGCAAGCTCCAATGGCACTGTTTCTACCATGTCCTGCAGCCTCTTGAAGCTTCCATTCCTTGAGAGTGCCTGATTAGCAGCTCCCTCAGCAGACAATCTATCCTTTCCTCCAGGAGGTTCCCATCAGCAGTCACTTCAAATGAACACAGTCTAACACAGACCAAAAGAAAAATTAAACAAAACCCAAATACTTCTGTCACAGTCTTTCACTTTTTTTAAGTACTCTGTCTTATAGCTTTGAAAAAGCAAAATTGTTCCATTGTTTACAACATCTTACAAAAATTTTGTTGGGAAGAACACAAAAAAACAGGAAAACACCAATGTAAAGCTTTCACCCCCCAGTAAAGAAAAACAGTAAAAATCTGTTCCAATAATATTTCTTCAGAACATATTAAAAAAATTTTATCCAGCTCAAACATTTAAGATTACTCAAGTGGTAAGGCTCTGTAGCATACCTCTTGGATTCCTTCTTAGATTCATAGAACCTGGGAACGTTACTGAACGTTATATGAAAGAATCCCATGTAAGAGTGAAACCTGTAACATGTATGAGCTTACCACAGCCACCCCTTGTCTGATAGAAGGGGGAAAGCTATTAAACAAAGTATTTTGTTTTCTCTTTTCTCAATGCACACATTCTGCATCATCTATTTGACCACACATCTATCCTCTCCCTTCAGAAAAAAACCACAATGTAGCACATAAAAGGTCACTCTTTAGAATACAGTCATTCACTTCAGGAGATTCTAAGCTGACTTCATTTGCATTTTTCCACAGACGGAACAGAGCAAGCATGAACAATGCCTTTAGATTCACTCTTTATGGAAAATGTGGCAAGGCTGATAAAAATTAAACCTCTGAGGCCAACCTGAAGACAGCTTACCAGTAAAACTTGCAAGCTGAGAGCAACTTGTTAGCCTGACAACATTGCTGAAGTGCAGACCTTGATGTAGCCCCAGGTTATTTCTAATGCACATACATACCACTGCAAGCAATTCCAAGTAATAATATAAACTACAACTAATGTTGTCCATTCCATCTACTGTTCTTTCTAAATTTAATGAAAATGTAATCTTACTTGAAAAGCATTACTATGATTAATTCAGTATTTCGTGTTCTTGAGCCTACATAAAAAAGAACCTTGTCTTGGCTTTTATATATAACATCGCCTTTGATCTCTTTATTTTCTAATACCTAATAATCCTCCCCCCCCCCAAAAAAAGAAAAGATGTAATGAAGCATCCTTTCCTTCCATAAAATAAACGCTAGTGCCGAGCCACTATATAAGTTTCACCTGTTAAACATGAAGAAGGTATATACAGAGCAGTTAATAACTGGGACATGTATCTCGTGGGGGGAAAAAAAAAAAGGAGGATTTTATCAGAAGTTAGAAAAGAACCAAAATTCACAACTGATTCTCTAAAAAGGGATAGACCTCACTTCCCTAGCATAAAAAATAAATATACTGGGAGTTACACAGCATTGAAATATTTAACACTGTTGAATTGAAACAAGCAAGATACTGCTTTAAAGTATTTCATCTTCTATAATAATTTTTCTTTTTACTCTATTTTGAAACGAAAGAGCTACTTCAATGTTTTAATAAGCAGAAAATATTTTTAACAGAAAACAAAGAGTTTATGTTTCAATAACTTTTTTAAAATGAGGTTAAAGAGTAGCAAATTCTCTTTTTAAGTAGTAATAAAAAAAAGGAGTTGCCATGGATATGAAACCAAAATATATTCATCCCTGCCCCCTCCAGCTAAAACACAAGTATTTTAGCCTACATTTGAAAGTGTTTCAAAATAAAAAAAAAAAATCCAGACATGATGTGTATTAACAATGTAATTACTCTGTAAATGTTCACTAACAAGAGGCAAAAGTCCTAATGTCTTGATCCCACTATTCAGTGGTTACTTTACTTAACATCCCCAGTGAAGCAGATAGTTATGAACAGCCACAAACCCTTTTTCTCCATTAGTGAACGATCTGAACTCCTAGGTGGACAGTTTTGGCCAAACTTTACATTCTTTAAGTTGCCTGCTGTAACACTAACTAAAATAAGAAACAATCTGTTATCTTTCAGAAAGGAAGAAACAGAAAGGAGTAGAAAACAGAGGGCGTACAGAGTTATGAAAACCTATTTGAATACCGAAGCTATTGATTTATTTTTTGCTGTGACCACTCAATATATGGTTTTAATCAGTTTACCCTGCTTTAAATTAAACAGGCAGCACAGCACTGAAAATGAGTCACTGAAAGTGGTAAAACTTTGACCTCATAAATTTCAAATGAGGACAAAAGGCTACATGCTTGGTAGAATCAACTATGGAAATTTTGGTATGGGCAGAATTTTAATTAGAAAATTATTGTCTGGACAGAGCATCTCAATGTGTAAAACTTGTTTGAACTTTAAGAAATTTATCAGAATTGTGGCTGATCCACGTGTTCTGTAGCTGAAGACACAGAGACCAGACGAGCCCACAACAAGGAGCACAGATTCCTCTATAAGTCATTCAAATAGAGAGCTCTACTTCATACTACATTAAATCCATCTATAAACATGAATTCAGCAGAGACAGACTGGAAGTCCAGTACAGAGCTGCCAAATGGTCCTATGCTAATATGCTGTGCAATAGGGATTCCACCCACTGAACCCTCTGAACACGGCCTATAGTTTTGTACAAATCTATACACATTGCATATCCTGGAGCTTTTACAATAAGTTTGTTTAACTATTCTTAAAAATGAAAGGCCAAACACCAGTCAGAAAAAGCATAGAAATTAAGGCAGCCCCATGCACCTTAATTTCGTGAATCTGCATGCACGGAAACAAATAGTACCGGCATTTCTGTGTCCAAGTGGAATTTCCTTTAGTCTGGTAAAATGTAAAAATCACTTTGAGAAAACCTCTCTCATTTCTTTTAATCTGGTAAAACGCAAAAATCACTTTGAAAAAACCTCTCTCATTTCTTTCAATCTGGTAAAATGCAAAAATCACTTTGAAAAAACCTCTCTCATGCACTCAGTCACATTGTTAAAGCCAAGGAGGACAAACAGCTAAACCTCCTTTGTTCAGGAAACCAACCTACAATGGGTTGGTGACCCCGCACTTAGGCGCTTGGGAGTGAAACACTAACACTCCTCATTCTTAAGGTCTTCATTTTGTAATATTTTGAAGGCATTAATAAACTTCGAATCCCCCCTCTCCCCTTCCAAAGGGACAAAAACCCATCAGTTTCTTGANACAGTTTCATCATTGTTTGACTTCCACAGGGATTAGCAACCAAGCCGGCACAGGTCAAGCTGCAGCACAGGCACCTCAGGCACTGGAGGTTGACACCAGGGCATGAGTGATTTTAGATTTTTTAGAAAAGAAGGTAACAGACACTCACACCCGGAGAGCATGGCCACACCACAGAAACTAAAACTGCAGGAACAGCAATTCTCACTTTTTTTTTCAGGTGAGCTTCCTAGNTTCTTGACAGTTTCATCATTGTTTGACATGCCTATGGCAGGGGGGTTGGAACTCGATGATCTTCAAGGTCCTTTCCAACCTAAACCATTCTATGATTCTATGACTTCCACAGGGATTAGCAACCAAGCTGGCACAGGTCAAGCTGCAGCACAGGCACCTCAGGCGCCCACCAACACCCGCTGGAGGTTGCCACCAGGGCATGAGTGATTTTAGAGAAGAAGGTAAGACACTCACACCCGGAGAGCACGGCCACACCACAGAAACCTAAACTGCAGGAACAGCAATTCTCACTTTTTTTTCCAGGTGAGCTTCCCAGCAGCCATCTCCCCACAGCGCAAGTTGCCCAAAGGGGGAAGCCACAGTCAACTCCGCCGTGTCTGAGGGAGAGAATCCATGCGGGATTCACCAGGCTGAGAAAGCAAAAGGCCAACAACACACCTGAGCACGACTACACTAGCACGGGATGCCCAGCCTGCCAAAGGCCCTTGAGAAGGCAGAGCATTCGCCGCCCGCGCAGCACGAACCACCACCAGCTGCTTCCCCTCACGCCCTCCCTCGCAGCTTCCAGAACATTCTCGGTTGCCAGGCAGACTTAGCCTCAAAGACGGCGCCCGCAGTCTTCAGCCAATCTCGCTCCTTTTAGGGCGCGCGGTTTCCTTCGATTGGTGCATTCGGACCCCTCCTTTAACACGCCTCGCGGCCGCCCTCCCCCCCCCCCAGCGCCTCCCGGGGCCTAGCGCCGTCGTCCGCTGCCGCTCGGGGCAGTGCGGGGGGGGGGGGCGGTTCCCGCCTTCACCGCCTGTGAGGAGAGCGGCAGCCGCGGCCGCTGCTGTGCGCTCCTCCGCGTCCCCGAAGGTGAGGCAGAGGAAGGGAGGAAGGAAGGGAGAGTACACATTGGGGGGATGGAGGGATGTAAGCCCCTTTTTCCCCTCAGGAGTAAGGACAGCCTTTGTCGCTCAGCCCTTTTCCTTCGGTGCCAGCCCGGTGTGGGTGAGCGCAGTGCCAGAGGAGGGTGGACGTGCCCCGCTGCCAGGGATCGCTTCTGCTGCTTCTCCTCCGGCTTCTCTCTGTGGCATTTTTGGGGGCAAAGAATTTTTAATTTAAGGTAAAGTCATACAAATGTTAAGGTTTCAATGGTATCTCCTAGACAAGAAAGGAGAAAATATCCAGTCTACGTATAAGAAAGTTAGTACTTTGAAAGGAAAGGATTGCCTTTTGTCCTGTCCTGTCCTGTCTCCCACTCTTCTCATCCCCCAAATCAGAGAGAAACATCCAAGCTGGAAACCTTTTAACTTACATAATTGAAACTTGCTGAAGTCAAAACCAAATAAAAGTTTCTTGTAGAGAACAATGTCAGAAAACTTTAATGATAGGTGACTCTGTCTTCCCCTGAAGTGGATTTCATCCTACTGAAAGATCTAGCAGCAATGACAAGTGTCCAATTCTCTTAAAGACTTAAAACTATTACTTGAATCTGTGAGGAAAAAGTTGAGACAAGGGTACATAGAGAAGCTAGAGCAAAATCAGCGGTTGTTAGGGTTAAAGTACAAATCACTTGTGGGGATTGTAACTACTTGGCCTCTAAGTGAAACTTAAAAGGGATTTCCAAGACATTGGTCCCAGTTTTATATTTGCCCGTTAGACGTAAGCTCAATAGACTGTGAAGAAAGGAAGCAGAGAGGCTGCCCAACTGCTTTTTGTATTGAAACAGCAGCAGTGGTAATAAAAGATCCGTAGAGCTTTGGGTGGAAACATGGCATTTATTAAACTAGAGGAATTTAAACCCTCAAGTGAAGTGAATTATTTTTGTCAAATATGCCAGTGCAGAAGATATTATAAGGTAGGGCTTGATCAGGCAATGTGCAGCTCGAGAATGAGGAAATGGCCAGGCCACTTCTTGGCTGTTAACTCAGTGCTCAGGGGACCAGAAGGTGGACATCTACTCCAAGTTAAGTCAGCCTTCAGACAAACATGAAATCTGATTTCCATCATTCTGCAAACATACAGCTCTGGGGGTTCACTCCGGCCTGTCCATTCATATTTGTATCTCTGTTGTTGAATAGTTTAGAGCCATAGAAAAGGGTTCGCTGTAGAGCCATAAGAAGGGGATTGGTTTCACAGGTAGGCTTTTCCTGAAAATTAACAGGGCTTAAGCAATACTAATAGATAGGTAATTGTGTAGTTACAATGGAATCAGCTAATTAAAGTGATGCCAAATGGGAAATACCCACTGTTCTGTTTTGGCAGGCAACACAGAAAAAATTACCCACTGCTTGTATGCATGCCTGATCCATTTATATCTCTAATTCCAGACCATTTCTCTGTCTGAGTTAAGGATTAAAATCTCTTATGAAAACAGTGTTAACAGGAGAAAAGCAAACAGGTAAGCTTAATTTTGAGATGGTAGTTACATTCTGAAATTACAGTCTGGAAAGTGGTATCCTCCCATACTGATCAAATTTGATCTTTACAGTTCTTCAGCACATGCTTGTGTCTGGCAAAGCCAAAGTTCCTTTTCACCAAACATTGAAAATGGAAAATTTTATTGGAAATTTTTATGGTGTTAGCCTTCTGAAACAAGTATGAAGGAGTAAATATGGGATTCTGTCCCGTCTTCAGACTCAGTATCAAACATCTACTGAATTGGGGCTACACAATTTGTTGAGGATTACTGAAGAAGCAAAAAAAATTGTTTAAGAATAAAAAAAAAAAAAAAAAAAAAAAAAAAAAAAAAAAGTAATTTTACCCTATTCTTTTGCTACTTAGAGAATATTTGGGACAAGCATAGTGCCATCCTACTTTCATAGAAAACAGAAATTTTTTGGCTGGACAACAGCTCTAATCTCTGGGCTGTGCATCCTACTCACCCCCACTGGTGTGAAAGATGGATCAAAGACAGAATAGATAAGAAAGCAAAAAAGTAAAGAAATTTATTCATTAAGTTCACTCATTTTTATGAAATGCTGTCATTTTTATGAAAACGTGTTGTCATGCATTTCTGTTATGCAACAAATATGAAGTATGATTTTTCATCACTTTTACAAAGGGGAAAGGGAGTGATCACTGTCTGTTTTAACTTGTAGAGTCTTTATCAGCAAGAACAGTCTCTAGAAATAATAGGATGAAATAATAATAATATTAAAAAAATCTTTTAGTGGAAGCAGAAGGTGTAGGGATAATGTTGAAGAAATACTGGAAATCCATTTTCTCAAACTTTTTAAAGGTAGCCAGACAAGCCATTAGTAAAACTAATGTAAGGCATAATCCTACAATAGCAAAAATGACTACATGACTTAATGCATCCTTTCCATTTTTCTGTCTCCCACAATTCTTTTGATAATCTTATCATTGTGTAACCATCACAAGCAGCATCACCAGAAGTAATGGTTAGCTATTCTCAGACCACTTTTAAATTATTCACAGCAGCTATGTTTCCATTTCTCTGACTCATTCTTTTAGAAATAACAGGAAGTAGAAAACATGGAAATGGAAGAGTTATGACATTACATTTTTAGAAAAACAGAAAGCTAAAAATTATCCAGTCTATTATTTCTTTTCTCAGCAATGCAAGAAATATTGTCATCTGACTGAACAATGACCCACTGAAGCACTTAAAAAAAAACCCCAACACCAGAACTTGCTCAGTGCTGGACAGATCCATAGGATCTTTCCTGACAGTCTTACAGGAAAAAGGACACACGTAAAGATGAAGCTTTGCNGGGGGGGGGGGGGGGGGTATTTTGTTTGGATTTTTTAAAAGTTTAATATTAATATTAATGAACCTCTATGAGAAGAGTAGCCCCAAAAGGACAATCTTGGCAGATACCTTTTAGTGCATCTTGCACAGGAAGAATGCTTTTAAATGTCACGCGCTTCCTGCCCTTCCCAAATACTTCAGTGCTACTTTCTTGTTTAAACAAAAAACCAAAGTTATCAAAAAAAGAATAATCATTTCAACTTACACTTTTTATCGGAGATCTCCAAGTAATTTACAAAGGTCAGTTTTGTTATCCTTATTTTAGGGAAGAGGAGACTGGGGCACAAAGGAAAAAGTCTTGGTAAAGAGTTCCAAGCAAAGAAACAGAACTGAGGCCTGAACCCCAAAAGCCTACACACCAACTCTCACTACCATCTAGAAGCTGGACGGGTTTAAAAAGAGAACAAGTTCTCCACAGTGCATTTCACTGTCCTCATTATTTTTAATTCCTTTTTTGATAGTAGTATAAAACAAGACTGCAACAAATAAGTAAGTAAACTGGTATTTCTAGAAGGTGTAAGAGAGGGAGAAGACAACAAATATGGCAAGGGGATGGCCACTCTACAGCCCCTGTCTGCCACAATAGCATTTGCTCTGTTGGAAGAACTCTAAAGATTTTGTAAATTGGCTTCAGGGCTGCTCCCCCTTATAGAAACACAGAAAAATACAGGGGGGGAAAGCTTCTAAAAGGATGATCTGGCTCAAGATCTCTATAGTAATAAACTATTGGACAGAATGTCTTACACAATCTTCCAAAAGCAATTCAAAATGACTTGGAAACAAGCCAGCTGGACTGGAAGCTGGCTGAAGAACTGCAAACAAATGGTGATGTTACACAGTAATGTATCAAGTTGTCCGCTCAGACACCAGAAAGAGCAGTGTTCTGTCAGGCCTTATTTAAAGCATTGCACTGCTCTGGAAAGTGACAAGATAAAATGGCACCTTCTTTCGCAACAAATCTGAGCTATATATGTATCCAGTCATATCTAATTAGTCACAAAAGTTTATTGCTATTACTCCTGCAAAGCCAAAATAGTTTAGAGTTAACTGAAGGGTGTTGCTGCCAGTATCTCATTGAAATACTTTGGTAGGTTCCAGCCAGTTGTAGCTCTACAATAGAGGATACAGAGGTGCCACTGGGAGCTTAATTCAGCAAAGGACTCTTTATTACCACTAGTAAAGCTTGAAATGGGAAAAAAAATACCCCAACACCGGTATGACTCTCTGAACACAGCCAGAGTTTTCCAGACTGGCAGCCACATCCCTCTTCTTGAGAGATAAATACATTCAGTAAAGACTCATGGAGGTCAAACAGCCATGGATCCCCGTAATACTACATTTGCCAAGAAACTTTTCACAGAGAACTGAAATAGCAAGCTTGTTTGTGATTTAAAAGTGACCAGCTATGGGAGTTCGTCCCCTGTGCTAATGAACAAATCCAAAATGATAACCTAAAAGGAAAGGTAAAAAACCTTGACAAGTTTAATATACAGTAGATAAAATTGGCCTTTAAGTATAATTTCAGAATGTGAGTAATTCTGCCCTTGAATCCTCTTAAAATGCTTTTAACATTCAATTTCTTAAAGTGTACATAAGCTGCTTTAACTGGAATTATCTCATGTGATAAAAAAGAATATACATTGTGATTGGGCACTCGTTTTTCTTAGCCACAATGCTAGTGAATGTCTTGGAAGCAGTACCAAATTCAGCAGGTGGTATCGATCTATCTTAAAATAAACTAAGCTAAATAATAAAGTAGTCTAAGCTAAACACATGCAATATACTACAACATTAAAGGCTGTAGCATACCACATATAATGGATTTCTTGTGGTTCATGAGTAAGCATCAAGTATTGACTGCTCATAATAGAATCTAGCACAAATTAGGGATGGACAGGAGTCTCAGCAGACTCCAAATGCTAAAATGCTGTGAATTTCCAAAAAGTAAACAGAAAAAAATCCTCACAAAATAATGAAATAAATAAAGAGCGAGAAATAAAGAGAAAAAATTAGACAGTGCTTTCTGGTAGATTTTGATATAATGACTAATACATCCTCATTAATAAGCAAAAGACTGACCTGCCCAATTCCAGAAGAGATCTTTCCACTTCATGTAAGAATACTGTTTCTAGCAAATACTGAGGAAACAGAAATGCAGCCTAGATTTTTTTTTCCCCTCATGCTGCCACACTTATTACTGCAGAAAGTCACATGTAATCCTTTGCAAAATATGCCTGGCATAAGGACTTGCTTAATGTTTGCATTTTGAGATGCACATTAACCAGGAGAAGGCCTTATGGATGGCTTTTGTCCTATGACCAACATTGAGAGAGCTTGCCCTCTATCCTTAATTTGCCCTTACACTCCCCAAATAGAAACAAACTGTTTCTACAGCAACCAAAGACTAAAACACAAAACCAAAAAGACATTCAAAATCAAAACCAAACATCCCCTACTTACCCATACAAAAACTTAGAAATGCAATTCGATTGTTCCCCATGCTGCAGGATGTTTTCTTAAAAAGAAGTATGATCACAGTTAAACACACAAAAGAAACTCTGAATACAAACTTCATTGTTTCTTGCAGAAATGAACTGGTGTTAACTTTCACCATTTTTCCTACATTTCAGCATGTTCATACTGCTACAAACTTTGGAATTCATTCAATTTTTCATTGTGACCTGCAAAATAAGACTGAGACCTAAAGGTTACTACCATGCTGGATTATAAAAAAAGGCTCAATAGCAATATCAGGAGTTTAATTAAAGATATTATTTCTCTCAGCAGACCTTGATTCTCTTACATTTTTATACCAACTCTCAATATGACTGCTGCACACTTTTTAAAAGTTATGCATCTGCTTAGAATAGCCATGTGGCTGAATTTTGCATTTTAAGCTATGTGACATGATTTCTTCTATTACTTCAAAATTAGTCCTAAAATCAAGATCTTTTTTCAGGAATCCAAAAGACACTGTCAACTTATTCTAAAGAACACCAATTTTCTTGATTATAACTGAAGCCCAGTAAACTTCACCTTATTCTCTCACTTTGTTGCTTGTCAGTGCCCATGACAAGAACAGCATGGTATAACACCAAGTTGTTGTCACTAAAAATCATTAAATGTGACTAAACAAATGATAAAATGGGTGAAGAAACTGCAATTTTTATAACTACTTGTCAAGTGAAATCACACTTTGGAACACCTCGTGGTGATGTTTTAAATATCTCTACAAATACGTACTTCCATTGCCTAATTTTTCTCATTGTTAATGATTTTTTTCCCCTAATGTCTGATTTAAATGTTTTCTTTTATGCAGTAATTTCACGCTATTGCTCCTTATTATGCCATTTTCAGCCACTGTCAATAACACAACAGGGATTCTTGCTGCTCAATTATTTGTAGACATTTATGTCCCTATCATAGTCCCCCTTTGACTCTTTTTCTCCTGGTTGTGCATATCAAAGTGTGGTTCTGTCTGCAAAGTGTAAAGTGTATATAATGGGATATGGTGTTTATCATCCATCATTTGCCTTTGTACCAAAATGATATAAAATTTGCATGTCAAAAGCCTTTCTCCCACTTCTCCAACTGCTACAGCAGCAAACTCAGTCTGGGATCTGAAAGTCAAGCTGTGTTCCTTCTGCTTCATACATCATCTTTCTAATAAAAGTTCTACAGTGAGACCCAGCTGCAATTCTGCTGATGACGCATGCAACAAAATATATACCAGCTCATAGTACTATTGGCTCGACAGTCATAACAGAAGTAAAAACTAGATGCTACTCAAGTGATTGTGAGTGACTTGAATTAATCACCTGGAACAGAGTGATGTCAGTAGCTTATGCCCAATATCTAGCAGAAGTCTTTCATTTAGATGTAAATCCTGGGGCTTAGCATTGTGTACAAAATATTACCATTCTAGTATGTGAAGTACATAATCTTAAAACATTTTCACAGGTTTAAGGTAGTGATTCATATTGCTATTTTCTGTTGAGTTGTTTTCCAAAAGTCCTCAACTACTGTTAAATGTCGTTCCTTCTTTAACGTGAACTCTCACTGCGGGATTTTGACAATGTTCTTCTGACATGTGAGGGAAAAAAAGAAAATGAAAAGCTAATTGTGAGTTTTAACTGAGTAACAGCTTGTCTGATTTAATCCACTTGAGAGCTGTCCAGAATTAAATCCCACAGTATAGGACACAGGTCCTTGCATCATCTTTCTACCGGGGTGAAAGTTGTCAGCATCCATCTACAGCTAGTGTTCAACCCATGGCAAAATGGTGTTTCACTTCTGTAGGTCTTAGGGGCCCTATGTTATCACCCAAATTTTCCCTTGCACGTCAGCGTGTTAAAGAACTAGGCCTCCTATCCATTCCGTGAGAAACTGTCTTGAACACACGATTGGGAACATGGTAATTTTTGTGATTGTCTAGTCCATGCTAAGTACATCAGAAGGTAGGTACAGACCATACCCTTCTTGCGGTGAAAACTCCATGTCCTCCTTGACTTCTTGCCAGTCTGAACTTAGATTCACCTTTTCATGGATGCCCAGAAAAAAAGTCATAACCTTTGTGGAGCCACTACCCTGACAAAAGCTCTCTCTGCAAATAAGTGGGCTTACATTCATGCTGTGTGAAGAATTAGAGTAGTTTTATGTAACATTGTATGTCCTGCAGGGCATTTTTTGTATGTTAACCATGAATTTAAGCATAAGGTCAGCACGTAGGCCTGATGTTGGTAGTGCTATTAGTTGCAGAGTCACTAGACTTCTCAAAAATCATTGGCTTTGATTAGATTTGTGGTGTTAGTTTGGCATTGATTAAGGTCATAAAGGAAGTAAGTTATCCAAGGTATGCCGACTTGATTGGACTATGGCACAGAGAGTTTAATATACATTTCACAAATTACATTTCATTCTTTTGAAAAGTGAGCATTCTCTCACTTGAACTTACAGTATCAGGGTGTGCTCTCCCCTACCCACCAATATCTAGCAATATAGACTAAATATTAAAGTGTGGAAAAGTTTGTGGGGTTTTGTGGGGTTTTGGTTTTGTTTTTAAGTAAGCACCTGACTCTCAATTCTGTTTCTGTTTCTTTTCCAGAAACAGATGACTATAAGGAGTTCAGAAGTCCTGAGAGCAGCTTTCTATTTCTCTGCCTGTCCATATGCAGTGTAAAGAGAGGCCAGAACAAGCATGAAGCACAGTGAGTAATAGAAGAAGCTTTTATTTGGAGTTGTTTTGATACAAATGTTTCTCAGGCAAAAATGAGGTATTGGAACATGGGAAAATGATAAATTAGGACTGGACTATATTTCTTTCCTAAGGACAATATTAAAAAAGAATGCAGTAAGCTGAAACATGCAGTGGAGCAATGACAGACTTCTAAAAGCAATAAGCAATTTGATTCAAAACAGAACAATTAATAGACTTTGTCTGATAAGAGTAATACTTAAGACTGAAATAGTTGAAAAGATTAAGGCAGAAACAGCAAAACACGTAAAATGTAGAGTCCCTGTGATAGTAACTAGAGTGCTGGGACACTTAAGTTAGTCAGTGCAAAACAGCATCATTAGGCATGCTAGAAATCTGGTCTACCTATTCTTTAGGAACATCGGACGTATGATGTCACAATGGATTTCTTTTTTACATCACATCATGTTCAGGCTGACAGGTTATTTGAAACAATACTACTATTTTCAAAATGCAGAGAGGGAAACCTTTCCTAAAGCTGTCTTCACAGATTATTGCTTTTTAAATATATTTAATAAAAACCATTAGTTAATGGAGACTGTAAATGCACTACTGTGCTACTCTCTATTTGTGGTATTTTAAATTTGATTGAAAACAATTAGCAGACGAGAGAGATGCCTGTGAGCATTCATTAAAATGAGGCTTGTGGATTGTGACTGCTGAATTTCACTGTGCATCTGGAGCTGTTTACACTGATGGCACAGTTTTCCGTCACAATAAAAAAGGGACTGTTCCGTATAAAGGTTATGCTGGCAAAAAATAAAGTGTATTAAATTTTTCCAAAACTTCCCATTGAAAAAGCAGCAGCTTGTCACCCAAGGGGAATTTCTATATCGGATGACGATGGCTCATGGACAATTTAATTTGTTGTTTAGTTTAACAGCTTGTAAATCCCTCTCCTATAAATAACATGCAGTTGTAAAAGCTGACTGCTAATGAGATCATTGACCCTAAAGGTCATACTGGCAGTATCCCCCATTGTTTGCTTAAGGATATAATTTTCATTTCATCTAACTGAAAACTGACATTCAAGCATAATGCGATGAGAAATTAAACAAAAATATTGCATTACTGGAAGAACTATGCTAATGTTTTATCTTTGAGAAAAAAAATGTTAGCTTGGACTGAAATGCTACTAAGGCAGTCAGCTGATGAATATGTGGCTCTCAAATGGACTGTAGGAAGAAATGAATACACTGAAAACTATCTAGTGAACAAGTACAGTATCAGAAGTGAGCATGTTCTGAACTTGAGCATTCAATTTTGTTTTTCATTAAAACCAAGTTCAAATCCAAAACCCATCTCAACGTGAGGTGAGTGGGGTAAGGAGGTGGTTTTATTAAGGTTTTGCTTTTTAATATTAGAAATTTTTGTTGCTGCCTGCATTTTTAATATTGAATGGATAGAAGAGTCTTAGGCACAATTTAAACTTAATGCACTGGAGGACAAGTAACATGGAAAACGGTCCTAACTTAAAACAGTTAATATGGTAAAAATCTTTAGACTTGCTTAAACCATTCTACGTACCCAGTAGTCTGAAAAGAGCACAGAATTAAGTATGAGGCTGCCGTGTTATGTTATACCTTCTCAGTATCTACTGTAGTAGATGTACTCATATTTCATTCTTTCTCTGCACTCTGAGTGAAACTTGTGCAAAAGAACTCCAAATTAGTCTAACATTGTTTAGCTTCTACCAGCTGTACATCATCTCCAGCATTGCTTGTGTGATGTCAACTACATACAACTCAACAACCAGAGTTGTGAAGAATCAATGAAGAATACTAACCAAGTTAGCTCCTGGGGCAAGACCAAGATCCCTTTTTTACTTAGATTAGCAATAGGAGTTGTCAAAAATTCTAGGCATGCAATAATGTGTCATTACCAAATAACTACTTGAAGAAGTCTGGAATTTAAGTTATTTGCTCAGAAGCATCATTAGTTCTCATACAGTTTAGTTACCATTTGTGTATAGGGAATATTTTGGGCTTTTGTGTCAATGTGCATCTTGAATCATGAATTACTTGGTTAATGTCTAATAGTATACCCAAAAGTGAAATATTTAACAAATACAGGAGAGAACATGCATTGCTCATCTGAGTTAATCCAGTACTATAAATAATGTAAATGAAGTGTGCAATACATTATAATTTTCAACACATTAATTTGGGATAATCATGGTGATTACATAACCAACTATCTGATCAAGACACACATGAACAGATCTGTAATAATACCTCAGATACATCAAATCTATTGACAGCTATCAGTACCTTTGTAAGCCTCTGATATCTACTAAGGAAAGTAGCTCCACAAGAAATACTGTTAGTGTTCATATATTGCTCTTATCAAAACATTAGTTATATAAAAAGCTCAAAATAATAGACCTCTTGGCAAAAGTATACTGATTGTACACAAGATAACTTTGTGCATTACTCCAGCTTCTGCGTACACAATTGAAAATTCAAGGTACTTTAAAAGGGCAATCTTTGCCATTTAGTTCATAGCAAACGTAACATATACTAAGAAAAAGACTAAAATTAGCAGTAATACTCACAAGTCAATCTGAAGAAAGTTATAGGCTGTATGTAGGTAGATGATACCTCATTTTTATATTTATGCATATTCAAAACTTAGTAAGAGCTATGTGCTCTGCATGTCCCATTTACGTCTCTAAAGGTTCAACAACAGGGTATTCAGGAATTCCAAGGTCTCCATGGCAATGATGTGGGTTGAGCATCTGTTCCCTATGAATAAAAAGTGATGACCATATTTTTATTCTACTTGGCATTGGTTATCTTTGAGTACAGTCACAGCTCAGCTCTTTATGAGATCTTCACATTCCATTGTATTTTCCCCTATTCTTAGAGGAGAAGTTGAGAAGTCATAGTAATTGATAGGAAATAAAAACAAAGGTTGCTTGCTGGACAGAAGAAAGAGCGAGGATTACAACAGTTTTCAGAAAAGATCCGGTTATACCCTTGGGTTTCTAATTAAGAAATAATGAAATATTCAGAAGTCTTTAGGGTTTTTTTTTTACTTTGGAATCCTGCACTGACAGACAAGCAGTTATAGCAAGAATGAGTCATCATTTGCTTAATGTCCCATTCTTAATCCATTTTATCTCCTTTTTTTTTTTTTTAAATAAAAGACAGTTACGCTACTCTGCAGACATCAACCTAATATTCAAGAATTTCGTTTTCAGTGTAAATCAGGGCATTTATTATAGCATCACCTAGTTGTACTCTCCCATAAGATCCATGTTCTTTTTAGCCTACAGCACAGACTTGTACTGTCTTAGTTAACAG
Organism: Anarhynchus alexandrinus; assembly: GCA_008711295.1. Lineage (NCBI taxonomy): Eukaryota > Metazoa > Chordata > Aves > Charadriiformes > Charadriidae > Anarhynchus > Anarhynchus alexandrinus. The sequence goes on along the minus strand of VUYV01000007.1, from coordinate 1,250,897 downwards.
AGATTCAAACAACACAGTTTTCTAGTGTAGGGAAGCTGTCAAGGAATAATAAGGTAAACATTTATCCACTACAGACCCTACTATTTGTAAGTTTAATGAAATTGAAACTTTTGCAAAGAAATCAAAGAAAAGGTGCTTTGTGATTTAAAAAACTCCCGAAAGAAGAAATTAAATGTTAAGCATCAAACACCCAGCCACACAAAAAGGGGTAAGGGATCAGAATGGTAATTCCGATTACAGATGCTTCAGGATTTGCCAGATTCCTGTATGCAAGTATAGTGTTTAGAGATTACCCATCTAGAATCACTCTATTTTTGTCTATTGACCAGCAACAGGGCTGCTGATTTCCACTGGTATGTTCTCCACATTGGCATTTTGTTTAGAAAGTCTGTAGAAATGCTCTGAATAGTCATCAGGGTGTTATATTAAATGTAATCCCCAGACCCTGTTATCAATTTGCTTCTTAGCGTCCTGGTGTTGTGCACTGCCAGGATCACTCATTGTTGTCCTTCTGTTTAGGGCATTACAGTTCCCTCTCCAAAGACTGCTGCTTGTGATTAGCTAGCTAGCACTGGAGCATCCATTGGTGTTTTCTACTAAAAAGGCTAAATTTTTACTCCCTTTCTCAATCACCAAAGAAAGCCATAATCCAAAAACTCCATCTTAGGCTTTGCATGAACAAAGGCTTCACTGCAATGCTTTCAACAGCCAACATCAATACAAGAAAGATGTCATTCTGTCCACACAACAAAGCTGAAGCTAAATGACAGGCCCCATCATCCAAGCCACATTTCACATCACCACTTGGTACATCCAGCCTTTACATATAATTACTTTGCTGACACAAGAGGAGAAATAGTATTTCTCCATCCTCTTTTTCTTTCTCCTTAATAAATTAAAAACTTCCTTATTTAATCCTTTAAATTAAAAAAAGTGAAGATGACAAGGAGTTGAGGAGGTTAAGTGGCATGAAACTTTTATTTCACAGCATAAAACTGCTGAAAAAGGAATTGATTTTTTTTTTATTTCCTTAGAATTTGTCACAGTTGACACTTTCACTGCTGCAGAAATAGGGATACAAGGTTTTGTGGAATTTCGTTTTGGGGAGAAGAACTAAAGAGCAGCAGGTGAAAATCTTGCAGGCAAATATACAGGTTTTCACAAAAGGGTAAAATCTGTCACTTCTTCCTCACTGCCATTTGACTTCCAAAAAGTTTTGTGTTTTCTATCAAAAGTCTAAAAGCTTCAACTTTGAAGAAGTTTCTGAAACTTCACTTGTGAATTTAAACGAAACACTGATAGTAGTTTCCATTCCTCTGCTATTGTGAATATTCCATATATGTGCCATTTTTCATTCGCTAGCCACTTAATTAAGTATCTGTGTATGTGTTTGAAGTGATGAACATGGATGATTGTATTTATGCTAGTATAGGAAACAATATATAGTATGTTTGTTTACACTATCTAGGAAACCACAAACTTCTATGCATTATATTTATGGCAGAGACTTATGATTCAAAAAAGTGCCTCCAAACAATACTTAAATATCTTCAATAAAGAGCACTGAGATCTTTACATGACAAGAATTAATTGTTTAATGTTACTGGAGAACCCAGAAGTGATAGTAACTTACTGTGTGGAACTAATTGTTTAATAGATATGAGAGATGGCAAGGTGCAACAGGAAAGAATTGAACACTGGATTAGTATGACATATTGACCTTACGATTCTTTGCAGTACCAAGAATTTACATGAAATTCCAAGTCACCAGAGTGACTTTCCAAAATGGGAACTAACTTGCCTTTAAGTTCTCTGTCCAATGTGTATCTGGAGATGCTCCCATGTCTTCATCATACCAGCCCCTTCCTAGCAAACATTGCACCTCAGCAGTTTCATATGGCAGTACTTGTAGATAGGAGTATATAAACAGAAGTGCAATAGACATTTCACTCATATCACAACTGTAGGTGTATGATTTCCTTGTGTAAGTGCAAATCAGATCAATATGGGGGTCACATACCAGCTCTGTAGGCACATTGACAGTAGATAGAAGAACCCATCTAATAGGTTGAGCTTATTTCAGTCACTCCATTCCTACCAGTTGGAGGTGCTGCTTTGGCTGGTAAGAACTCAGTAGACGGGGCAATTTTAGATGCTGAAGTGCAATAAAGCTGTGCAAATACTGCAAACTGTTCACAGAGCTCTTTTCTTTGCTTTCTTCTGAAGGAAAAGCGTCTACCAGTTAAATCATACTGGCCATGGTCATTTGGGAGCAAAAGCTGTCCATCTGTTAGCAGTTTTTAGATTACACGCTGTTAACTGCTTGTTCCCTGCTGGGGAATGCATGATCATTCTCAGGTCTGAGTTTGGATTTCTAGATCAGAATTGAATACTGAGAAACCTAAAAGAACACAATAAATGCATTTAAGGCTTGACTATTGTGTATCAATGAGAAAATGAGTGTCTGTGGCTAGAATAATTTTACTTTATTCATAGGCTGGCAATGCAGGGTAATACTCTGTCTGAAAGAATTGCACAAAGGATTTTATTGGACTAATCGGAGCCCCTGGTGAACAGACCTAATTACTAAACTGCCATGGAAACATCAGCACAGTTCCAGGTGATTGATAACTTTTGTTATTTCCAAAACACAGAGAACAGGGAGAAGAAAATATTTAGATAACAAATAATGCATAAATGTGAGGGGAAATGTCATACCTTTAAAGTATGTAGCTCTTTTATGGAACTACTGTTATCTCATCCTTTTATCTATAATCATCATAAAAAGCAAAGCAGAAGTCATTTGCAGACATTCTCTTCAGGCCTACTGTTTTTCCTTAAAACACTGAAGGAAAAAATGCCTAGGACCTCTTATAATAAGGGACAAATAAAATAGCAAACAAGATGAAAGCAAAATTGCTAACAGGGATTGCTATACAGATCTTACCTGGGATCAGTGTCCATATGTGGGCATGATTACTGTAGTAGAAATCGAGAAGCAGGATATTAGGCAAACCCACTGATGTCAGTTTTTTTCACTGGCTTCAGCTGACTCTGGGTTACAGCTTCATGGAAAATACTGCAGATTCACATTGGTGTAAGAAATGGTTAGGAATCTGGATGGATAGTTTATGGAATGTCATTACCTAAAGCCTTCTGGATCATAACTGTTACAAAAAAGCTCACCTGTCTAGAAAGCCACCCTATTTGTTTAGCTGACAGCCTGACACATTATGCTGTAATAATTTGAATGAGAAATCTGCAAACTTTCTTCCAGTTTTACAGAGAATTTTTTATTTCCTTTCCCATGGTGCACCCTTCCATTTTTTCCCAAGGTAAGGTCCCCTGTATTTCCTCCTTGCAACCCAGCTGAGAACAGACAATAATGGCCATTTGTCCAAGATCTCCACATGTCAAAGCTGCTCATTCAGAAGAGTAGTGCCTTGCTGTGTGTGCTGATCATCTTCAGAGCATATGCTCAGCAGGGCCAAACTACCCGAGGATACACCACACTCACAGTGTGTGCAGTGCAGAGCTAAGCTAAACATCACTGATGTTTAGAATCCTCTCCTCTAGTCCCAATTTCCTCAGGAACACAAAAAACTAACCCGTAATAAGTACATTTATTCCCTAGCTTGCGGACAGCACATTCCAGATTCGGGGCATGTTCAAATCACTGCTTATCTCTATCTGTTTAGATCTAGAAATACAAACATATCATTGAAATGTAAAATTTCTGAGCATGGGAACAGCAGCCCGTGCCACATGATCTCCACTGAGATTGCTGTGGAGTGAATAAAAGCCAAATTCAAACTAATGTCAGAAAGAAATAATTTTAAACAGAACAACCTTCATCTTTATTTCATCTCACTGATGTGATACAGAAAAGGCCTTTTATGAGGGAAGGATGATTCTAAAATTTTTGAAGGTTCATTTCAAAAGCTTTTTGAATGATTATCCAAAGCATCCCTTTGGTATAAAAAGCAGACCAGAGTAATTTTTTCATCTCTCGAGACTACAATCCCTATTTGGACTACTCAGAAATGCCTTTCCCACATAGTACTTCCATTCCACTCATAGGTACCTCACAGGAGTGCAGAGACGTGCAAATTACTAATTTACAGACCAAAAAACCCACAGGTTTTTGAACCGAGTAAGAAATACTAGATTGGTTCATTTAAAAGTATTACTAAGGAATGAGGCAGCTCACTCATCTGAATGTTGAGAAATCATTAATTAATCAGTTGGTCACACTGGCATTAGAGTCAATGGAAGGTTCTTGTTCACTTCAGTAGAAGCTGAACATTGCCACAACTATGTTAAAATAAGAGATTGTAATCAAACAACTGAACCATGAAATCTGGTATTTTCTATTACACTTTTTTTAGTTATAGTGTATTCCGTTAACTTGTCCAAGCTACTGTATAGTCTGCTTTAATACAAATAGGCAAGAAGGCTATCCTGGTCTTCCAGGACATGCATGGGTTTTCGGTTAAGGTTCCTGTTCTATTATATTTTCTGTGTGGCCCTACACAAGTCCTTTCGCCTCTCAGTTTCACTTCCTTAATTTGTGCAAGGTGGTTAAAAGCACGTTGTTACAACATAAAGGTGTTGTGTGGGTAACTGCTAAAAAAAGTGAGGCATTCTGCTACTACAGTAATGGAAACTAATAATGTACATCAAACAAACAGAAGTATATACCTCCCCTTAGATTCTCTTAGACTCTTGATGGAATCAATCTCTCAAGAAAAAATTCTTAGTGTCTTGAAATCCTAGAGTCTCTAAAGTCTGGCTATTAATTAAACTATTAATGTGGGCTTTCTGTGCTCCACTATGGAGGCACATAACCAGGCTAATGCTTTAGGAACCTCCTGTGAATAACAGCAATTTTTTTTAACCTCCATTATAATTCTGTCTCTCACCAATCCAGTATCGTCTGTTCCTTTTTTCCTTCTTTTCTACCTTTCCACTAACCTCAGGCAATAAAAGGGTGAATTTTTCATATTCTTTCTTTTTGATGAGATAGACTTCAGAAATTATCTAGCTTGAATGTCATACTTTAATTTTTTTTCAGAGATTCTATACTTTAAAACAAGTTAATCTTCTGTTCTTTTCACACAGATATCCATAAACACGGTACTAGTTCCTGAAAGGGACGCTGTTTTGGCACATAACGTGCCCATTTAAATGAATGAAGTTATGATTAAAAATCACTTGCTACCCAGAATTCAAACATACCTCAAAACGTGATCAACATTCATCTATACCATACCAAAAGGGTTAGAATAAAAAACATGACTAAATGGTATCCACCATAGTAAAATACATCTACCTTGTTATCAGAAAACTGAGTAGAGGTTGGAGAGGAGAAGAGACATGGCAGGAGGGTTGATTTTTTGTTTCTGGCCACCCCACACTAAATAAAAAATTTGACGTGCAACACATTCTATGGGAACATCATCAGCAAAGCACACAGACATAAGTCAGGAATATTTTTTGAGAGAATAGCACATAAAATAAGACAAGCACAAAGTAAAGGGTAATGAGAAATTGACCATTCTTCTGAAGTATCTGCTTGGGAACTATATAAATCCTCTTTATTGATCCATGTATTACAATGACAATTCCTACTCAAAAATTCAAGTTATTTATAGTATCATATAACTTCTTTAAGCTTATTGCATATTTTTACAAAATAAGATCTGAAAGTCCTTTTTTTTTAACTCTCAAGAGGAATTAATCTTGCAGGGGACTAGATATTTTATTTCTAATCTTCACGTTTTGTGTGTTTGATTCTAATGCCTTTCTTTACTCACACTTAGTAATATGTTCAGTATTACTGCGAAAGAGCAAAAAAGTCATACTTTGATCCCCTGATAAGACAGAACAGCACTTTCTGATAAACCTGAACTCATTTAGGCTACACCTAAATAGATAGTCCCAGGAATGCATTCAAGGTCAGTATCCTACCTCCATATACAGCCCTTCCTCATATACTGGTTTTCATGGAAAGGCATTCCAGACTCACAGGGGGAAGGAAGCCACTACAAGTTTTGGACATTTAGAACTTGTATCAGCAGGAGAGCAGATCTCTAGATATTTCTCAGACTCTTTCAGTACCTCTCCCCACATTTGTTTGAGATGCAGTCTTCAGTTTCTGAGCGAATTGATTCTTACTGTGCTTTGTAAATACCTGGATAATAACAGTCAGATATACCCAGCTGATCCAGAAATGTTGGGGCTTTTTTTGGTGGTTTGTTGTGCTGGGGTTTTAAATAAGCTAAATGTTGAAGTCATCCCATGGCTTAAATCACTGAAGCTCTCATGGACTTCAACTTAGCATATTTGTTCATGCCAGCATCCACCCCAGGGTCTTAATCACTTCTGTTGCAACAATTCTTTTCTTCTGTCCACTCAGAATTACCTTTCTTGCAAGTTGTGGTCATTGACTCTGGATGTTTCCTTGGGTGCTTTTGGAAAGAGTTTGACTCTGTCTTTGTTTATTTTTCCCCTTTAGGTATTTGAAGACTGCCACTAGGTTCCCCATTACCCTTCTCTTTTCCAGGCTAAAGAAAAAATTATTTTCATTCTCCAGCATGGGTTAGGCTTGCTACTTTTCACAGTCAAACATAATAATTTTTCAGATATATGCAATTAAAAAGAATGTGTAGATGATTAGATGCACAGAGAGGCTGTGGAATTTTCATCCTTGGATACTTTCAAAATTTAATTATACAAAGACCTGAGCAACATTGTCTACTTTTGAAGTTAGGGCTTTGAGAAGGAGGTAGGACTAGAGGCGTCAGGAGGTGTACTCCAAACTAATGTTTTCTATGATTCTATGGAAAATATGAGAATCCTGTCTGGCATCATGCTTCTGTGATATTCACTGCCTGCTAGACAGCTGTGCAGAGTGTATGCTCATTCCTGGCTCAGTCAGTGTTGGCCACAGTGTGTGTATCACACTGCAGGATTCATTGGCAATCAAATTCAGGCTTAAACCTTTGACTTCAAGAAAAACTTTTGAGTTATCTAGCTCTTTCTTACCATCAATATCATCAGGATCACTGTAGTTGTCTCCTTAATACATGTACAAATTAGGGCTGATGAGCAAATCCTGCAAAATGGTCTCTAAAGAAAAATAAACTACTATGTTCCTTTGTTGCTGTGAAATTCTACCAAACTGGAAGAAAATAATTTCTTTAACCAATGCTGTTTCTATGAAATTGACTGGTAAGGATGGTTCCTTTTTGTAAAAAAATGATGACCTCACATATCTTACATCACATATCTAGATGATCTTTAAGGTCCCTTCGAACCTAAAGCATTCTATGATTCTATGATCTTTCCTTCATTTTGCAATAGGCAAAGGAGCTGTATAAATATCATCAAATCAAAGAGATGAAATACTGCAACATCAGAAAGAAATACTGTAAGATGTTTGATTGTCTTTCACCTTTGGGTGAAAGGCAATCTGAAACATGAAATTTTATTTAAGGCATAGTGAGATGATCAGACATATATTACTGCTCAGATCATGTGACTGATAATGATCCCTTTTATAACAAGAAAAAATAAAGTTGCTTGTGGTGCAGATAAGAGCAGTGAAGAAAATAACCTGGGTAAACGTTTAAGTTTTCTAAAAGTTATTTCACCACAGTAGACATGCTTGAGAACTGTATAAACTGGACCATTAATCCTGTTTATACAGACTCGAATGTCAGGGTGTTAAATCTCCACATTTGCAGAGTCTTCTTCAAAATTTTGACAATTTCTTTGTCATTCTCTCCCATACTCCACACACATACTCTGTCTCATATTTGTAATGTATTTGGGAGAAAGAAATTCTGGGTTTCTTTATTCTCATTTATACTGTTTTCTGCTTTGCTACTCATCCCAGAAATCACTACATTCTCAATCTGATTTGGGGTTTACTGCATACACACTAAAAATAATTATACTCAGACTCAGATTGCAACACAGTGATTTGATTATAAGTGACACCTTATGTTTTAGCTGCTCATTCACTTTCAACTCTTGTACATTATTTGAATTCTCACCAGCTGACTGGTACAATTTTGAACATTTTCAGCTTACACTGCACTACAGAATTGTAAAGCCATTGGGTACAGGCATGAAAGTTACAATGATGTATGAGACTGCCAACATAATGGCAATAGCCTGCAAGTTTGAAGCTTATTCTCTATGTTTGTGTCCTCAGAGAAAATCACTGCGGTGCTGAGGGCCATATTTTGTGGGTTTAAGTGTTAATTAAGTGGTGTACAGGTCTCACTCTGGTCCCCTGCACAGGGGAAGCTTTTACCCTTTGAGCTAGGTGAACTATTCACAGCAGTAATTTTTTTTTTCTTTTTTCAGCTGTACCCCTTTTTCATCATTAGCCCTTCACAACTTCTAGAATCTTGTTTGAATGTTTTATGTAAAGCATCAAGTGCTATGAATATAAATGACATTCTATAAGCACATCCAAGTACTCCTAATTTGAATTTCAGCTTTCAAAGAAAAAATGTTTGGGTTTCTAGAACAAATATAAAAATGATTGCTATACTCTTACCTGATCAGGTATTAGGTTAGAGCAGGCTGTGTTGTATTACATCTGACTTAGTGCCTCAGTTTGTTTCTTGCTTATTTTTTTGTGCTTCACCTTCCACCTAAAAGCAATCAGAAACAAATGCCAAAGCAGAAATAGGCAATTTGCCCTTCTCAGTCTACAGCATTCACACCTGGTGCAGCAGGCACTTGTTAGACTAGGCAGTTCATTACCCTTTTACTGAGTAGTGCATTTCTTACTCCCAGAAATCTCTACCATAACACATCACACTGCATGGAGCCCTACACACTTCCTTCTCTACCTTAGGCTACTATATAACAAAAGGGTTGCTTGCTTTCCAACCAAAGTTTGCATCGCTAGATCCAGTCTCTGAAATGCTTATTCAGCCTACTGTTTTCTAGTCTTATATGAAAACAAAAAATTAGGATGAGGAAGCATTTAACAGCAGAACACTAAAACCTAGAACACAATCCTTGTCTTCCCAACAACTTTTCACACACTGCGTAAGCCTACTGTTCACTCTGAAATTCTCACATTTTTGACCTGTCATGACTTCCAACAATTGAATGTATCCGAGCTCTCCATGAGGACTACAGCTCCCAGAATTCCTTCTTGGAAACTAAATTGATATCAGGCCATCAATTTTCATGATCTACATGAAAGGCCCACTTGCAGCAATAATGTGTCTTCTCTTAATAGAAATAATTTTCCTGTGACTGTCAGCATATGTATTTTTTTCCACAAAATATTCCACAAAGCACACGGAAAATATTACTGAAATAAAATGCTGTAGCTACTGCTCAATTTTTCATAAGGAGAAACAATAGATTTCAGTTTGTGAAAAAGTTGTATATTGGTATATTGTATATTGTTACTTATAATCAAGCTTGAAAGATGTAGGAAGAACCCAAGAATGTTGTGGAGACACAGTTTTCAACGTAAAATGTAATTTTCTATCAAAAAAAACTTACCTGAACTCTTGTTACATCAAATCCTGAGTGGAGAATAAGGATTTTATCTATGTACTTTGTTCCACTATGTAAACATTTGGTGTAGCATTTCTTGGGGCTAAATCCAGTCCCCTTTTCATGCAACTCTAGCTAGCAGACATTGATTTCAGTGCAAGTACCATTTAGGATTATTAGAATCCGTATGTGGGAAATGAAAATAAAAATTAAAACTGGACTGAGTAATTGTGAAAATTTAGGAAAAGATATCTGTGGTGTTTTTTTATTTTTATTTTAAATGTCTTTCCTTTTTTTGTTCTGTTCTCAATTAGAAGTTGCTTTGTGGTAACAAAACTTTCCTGTCATCATGTGCTCATTTGACCATCATGATAACATAAGGGGAAGTAAATTCTAAAAATTAATAAATTCTGTTTATGTCACACTAAGGTTGCAAAAAAACTGCACTCACCTAATTTGTTTGTGCACCTTTAAGTGATAAAATATATTCAGAAAGAGAAACTGTGGAAAAACTTGAAAAACACTTATTAAGGCAATCACAGGTTCATAAGATAATACTTTTCTTCCCTGATATTTACACACTGCCTGAAAGGGTTCTTACTAAAGTCTCAGTCGAAAAGCTCTCAAACAAGCTGCCATGTGGACAAGACCAGACACAATGATAAATTTAATTGATTAATTAATTAATCAAGCCAAAAGCGTTCATGAGCATGGGACAGAAAGAGGAGAGTAATGTAGTCTTCTGGTCTAGTCAGATACCAGGCTGGGTCTATACAATCATGGGCTGAAAACTTCCTGTTTGTTTTGTAAATAACAAAAAAGAAACAGCAGACATTGTGACAGTCTAAATAAAGACCCTTTATCATCAACTGTTACTTTTACTTAAGGAAGAAATATTATATACAATAAAATAAATGGCTGCTGTTTCATGTGAAATAAGAGGGTTGGAAAATATCCATTAAAAACCTACAGCATTTGATGATTCATACTTGACCTTTTTCTGCAAGGATTAATTGTATCTCCTGCTCTGTGTTGCAGTGACATTTTACCTAACAATACCCTGCCTTTATTTGGTATAACAGGTTATACTGGGTTGCTACAGCTTGAAACAGTTAAGACCTGAACCTGCAGAAATTGAAAGGAAGCCAGTGCTGACTGGAAGACTGTAAAAGCTCTCTTAATACAAAGACTATAAAGCTACATCTACCATTCAGTAGCTGACAGGCTCTTGGCCACCTTCACCACTTTGCCATGGAACTTACCTGGCAGGAGGCTGGGATAACCCCCTGCCTCGGGTAACCTACAAAATAACCATGTGCTTGATAGTTGCTACAAGACCACTTGTTGTGTGAAGGAGAGAGGCCATATGTATTGCCGAAATAATCTGTTACTCACCTCAGCTGTCCACTTGCCCGTATCTCACAGCTGAGACACTGGACCAGGACTTTGATTTCAGCCCTGAATTCTACTTGTGCATGTGTTCTTGAGTGTAAAAACCTATTCCTTCCTTGTCCATAGGTTTAAGTCATGACGTACTTTTTTGATAAAATATAGGAAGCTTATTTCCCAACAATGTCTAAAGAGACTGAGGTATTCCCTTGCATGTAAAACTCATACCAAGCGCCTGTGAATACAGGTATCCAGTGATTCAATTGATTTTGCATTGCTTCCAATTATATAAATCATATTTAAGTTTTAAAAAATGCACATCTTTTATTTTCATATTAATTGTTAAAACTGTCAGCTTGTGAAATTTGGCAGAATGAACTATGCAATGTTGCCATTAGTGAAAGTTCCACTAACAAAGAAGGAAATGACAAAAAGACCCCCCTCACCTCCCCCCAAACATAAGACCTATTTTATAATTCAAAAACCAAGCTGTTAGGAAGAGCAGGAAATTGACTTTTTTTGCTGTTAAAAAATATTTTGAAGATAAATCAAGGCTAGACTTAGAAAACACAAAGACCCAAGTAAGGTACAAACTGAGGACCCATTCCAGAATCGTCCATCCTTTTACCATCGGTTATCCATGCTACTTGCCTTCTGTCTTACTGGCTGTTCATTCCAAACTTCACAAATCAGAACCTTTCCACATCAGTAAAGAAACAAATCTATGTGTTCATAAGCACCATGGAATGAGTCTGTATATAGGTATCTACCACAGAATAGATGGCCTGTGTTCATTTGATGCATAGGAATTTGAGGTGCCGGTATCAGACTTAAAGTTCGTTGGGAATGGATAGAAAAAAGAACAGTTCTATTTTGTATACATTGAGGAGGATCTTTCCCTGGATATATGTGGGGTGATGAGAACTCCCAGAGGAACATCTGAAACATTTTTATTTTGACTAGAATTGAGAAGAGGGTACTACTGCCCTCATACCATAAATGCTTTCTCCATTCATGTAATAAAACAGGTAACCTCTACTCATCCCTTCCACCTGTCATCATCACACAGACTTCATTCAAGCAAGCATCTGAAATAGTGGAAGGAGAATAAAGGGAACTTTGTAAATTATTACCTATCCCCTCTGAAGAGAAGGCTGAAATTTTCATTTTGTTCATTTCACTGGTTTAATTTTTGCAATGTGGGGGGGTTGGGTGAGAAAAATAAGGAATAGTTGTGTTGCAATGCTAATGAGCACATTTACAAGGCTCTGCCAGAAACTCTGTGCTTCAGCTTGCTTTTATTAGCCATTTTGGAAGATGTCTTACTTGCAGTTGCACAAAAAGCATTGTCAGGGCTTTTATATTTTCTCATTTAGAATACTATGACATTATTTGGAGAGGGACTAGTTCTGCAGCACATAAGCCAGTATCAGTATTGTATAATACAGCAGCTAGACTCATTTTGCAGTGTGATTACAAAACCCATCACAGTGAATTATACAGCAAGTTAAATTGGTTTCCACCTTTTGCAAAGCCAGAATGTTATCTTGCACAAATAGTGTACAAATGTAGAAATAATACAAGTCCAACTTATCTGAACGATACACTACAGAAAGCTTCCACTGCTCACTCCATCAATTCTCTCTATTTCTATCTGCTGCTAATGACACCTGCTACATTGTGAAAGCAACTCTAAAAATGGTGAATACTCCCACTTTTTTTTTCCCCTTTTACTAAGCTTTAATTTGCTAGGACATCCTGCCACTGCTAAAAAGTTTCCAAATCTGAAAAATATTTTTTTTGAGTAAGTTCTTTTCACTTCTCTTGGTCAGAAATACTTCTGAATGTGTGTTGCTACTGAACATTCTTTCTATTAACTAAAAAGCACCATCATTAGCTTTAGATTATTCAGTATAATTTAAAATACAGAAACAGTCCTTTGGTACAAGTAACCCAGATGGTTCCCTGTAAGTCTTCCTATGATAGGTTTTTGTATTGCTTCTAGTCATCTAGTCATGCTTTTTTTTTTTTTAATGCAGCACTTGAACACATTCAAGTAACAATACAGTCGTCTGACTACATCTGAAAAGTAAGCCACTTGCATAAAGTTGTTCATTGGGTTTTTGTTCTGCTTTTTTTTTTCAAACACAAATAGGATAATAAGAGAGAAGGAACTTGGCAAAC